>JAQRGA010000163.1:0-34203 GCA_029237695.1 Conchocele bisecta
CCAGATGCAATGTATAGTAAAGTACAAATGGACAAGATTTGAGAATTACGGGCTTGTAAACTGTGCTGGTTGAAGACCGGGACATGCCCATTTGGTGCACCACCCGTATGACAACAACAGAAAATAACTAGATTGGTCAGTAAGCGAGGCTTACGGAATATCCCCCGCGTGGGCCCAGGTACCCCTAAATATGTAAAAAAAAATAATCCAAGTGTGGGCTTGTGACCTTGACTCTGGGCGGCATGAATGTGAATTTGTCACAGGGTGGTAGAGGTCCATTGGAGCAATGCGTGTGTGAAATGTGAAGCAGATCCGAGCAAGGAAATAGAAGTTATAACCGATTTCTTTGATGTTAAGTTTTGTAAAGAGACTAAGTATGTGACCTTGACCTCGAGATCAGCGGGGATTTGTCACAGCATAATAGTAGAGCCTTAGAGGAATGCATGTGTGAAATTTTAAGAATTTTCGATGAAAGAAATAGAAGTTATAACATATTTCTCTGATGTTAAGTTTTGTAAAGAGACAAAGTATGTGACCTTGACATCAGTGGGGGTTGGACGGTCATAGATTTGGCACAGCATGATAGTACAACCTTAGAGGAAAGCACGAGTGAAATATTAAGAATTTTCAATGAAGGAAATAGAAGTTATAACAATATTTCTCTGATGTTAAGTTTTGCAAAGAGACTAAGTATTTGACCTTGACCTTGGTATCGGCGGGGTTTGGACGGTCGTGGATTTGGCACAGCATGGTAGTAGAGCCTTACAGGAATGCATGTGTGAAATATTAAGCACTTTAGATGAAGGAAATAGAAGTTATAACAATATTTCTCTGATGTTAAGTTTTGTAAAGATACTGTCATGTATTCCGGTATATTGTCACGTAATTCTGTGTCCGTGTGTGGACATACACTTGTTGAATAAAGAGTTGTCGTTCCTGCCAAGATGTCGTCCTGCATGGTTCGCAAACATAACATGGTGTCAGCAAATTGACGAAATCCATTGTCCATCCACTCGCAATGATGGAAGCTGCAGGGTTTATCCTTTCCCAACATGAACTGGGAGTCCCAGGACTTGGAACAAGCCTGGAAGTCGTTTCAACAACATGTTTCTTTCATGTTTTCCGGCCCCCTCAAAGAGAAAAGTGAAGAAGAAAAATGTTCTTACCTCATGCTTTGGGCGGGGGAGAAAGGTCGACAGATTTTCACCACGTGGAACTTGTCAAACGACGATTCTAAAAAGCTGCAGAACTATTATGACAAATTTGAAGCCTATGTGAAGCCACGCACAAACCTGATCTTTAACAGATACAAATTTCAATGTCGCATACAAAAACCTGATGAAACATTTGAGCAATTTTGTAGGACTTGAAATGTTAGTCAAGGACTGTGGTTATAATGCTACAAGTGACGAAATGGTACGGGATCGTATTGTTTTCGGCATAAGAAACATTAAAGCCCGTGAAAAGCTGATCAACGTGGGTTCCGGTTTAACATTAGAACAAACTGTGGACACAGTACGGACTCATGAAGTCTCGCATGCGCAAACTATTGCCATGAAAGGAGAAGATCCTAAAGTATACGCGCTGAGCAAGACCAAAGCGACAGTCGAACACACCCGCAAGACGCGAATGGACCAAACCGCCGCCAACAACAAATCGAAAGAAAACTGACAGGTTATGCGGTAACTGTGGTTACACCCATGAAGGTTTACCTTGTCCAGCTCAAGGAAAAGTCTGCAAATTCTGCAAGAAATTAAACCACTTCATGAGTGAATGTCGATCACGCAAAATGAAGAAAACTAAACCATTTGCCCGCAAGAAAGTGTACACCGTTGATAATGATAGTAGTGACACTGATGAAAACACCTTGTATGTCGGCATGGTTTATGAAACCATAAACTCACTGTCTGAGGAATGGTCAGTCAAAGCGACAATTTATAACACAGAAATTGCCATGCAAGTAGACTCCGGAGCGAGATGCAACGTGCTTAGTGACTATGAACTGAGAAATCTACCTGTCAAAACAGCACTAAAACCATGTGATTCATGCCTGAAATCATTCAGTGGTCACTCAATGAAAACACTAGGTAAATATCATTACCGGTGTAAAATCAAAGATGAAACAACCAACATTGACTTCTATGTTGTTGATAAATTAGTCCCTACAATTCTTGGTTCAGAAACATCACAACAATTAGGACTAATACACAAAATGTTCAAAATAGATTCTGAAAGTAGCATATTTCATGAATATAGTGAATTATTCAATGGCATTGGTTGTTTGCCTGGAAAATACAAGCTACAATGTTGACCCAAATGTGAAACCGGTGATTCACCCACGCGCAAAATCCCTATTGCAATAAAGGGAAAAGTGAAATCTGAATTAGCCAAAATGGAGCAAGACGGTATTATCACTCGTCAAATAGAACCGACAGACTGGGTTAACAGTATGGTTGTGGTAACCTAAACCAAACAACGGGAAAATCCGCATTTGCCTGGATCCGCGGGATCTAAACAAAGCAATCCAGAGACAACAACATCCATTAGAAACAGTCGAGAATGTGGCCGCTAGTATGCCAAACGCGAAAATATTTTCGAAAATTGATGCAAGATCTGGATTTTGGCAAATCCAACTGGATGATGAAAGTTCCAAACTTTGCACATTCAACAGCCCAATCGGACGATTTAGATACCTCCGCTTACCATTTGGGATCAATGCCGCGCCTGAAATTTACCAGTCCATAATGTCAAATATGCTGGAAGATATTGAAGGTGCCGAGGTGATCATGGACGATATTTTGGTCTGGGGTAAAGACACGAATGAACATGACCAACGGTTAAAAAAAGTTCTGAACAGAGCCGCAGAATACACCTGAAACTTCACGCAGACAAGTGTGAATTTGGAAAATCAGAGGTACGGTATGTTGGACACATACTTGGCAAAGATGGTCTAAAACCAGACCCGGAGAAAATCCGCGCAGTTCAGAATATGAAACCGCCCGAAAATCTCGAAGAACTCAGAACATATCTAGGATTCATGCAATACTAGCCAAGTTCATGCCGAACATGTCATCAGTCGCGGAACCTCTAAGACAATTACTGTGCAAAGACATTGAATGGCACTGGAAGAAAGTCAACAGCAAAGCTTTGAACAATTGAAACAGATGGCAACACAATCACCTGTGCTTAGCTATTATTGACCCCGCAAAAGCCATGGACACTTTCTGTAGACAGTAGTTCGAAAGGTATGGAGCAGTAATACTACAAGATGAAAAGCCCATAGCTTACGCTTCGCGTGCACTGAACACAGCCCAGCAGGGTTATTCACAAATTGAAAAGGAAACTTTAGCAATAGCCTTCGGCTGTGAAAATTCCATGAATACATTTATGGAAGAACACATTACTGTGGAGAGCGACCACAAACCTCTACAGAGTATATTCACAAAATCCCTACACCAAACACCAGTTCGTCTCCAGAGGATGCTTCTAACGTTGCAGAAGTACGATATTTGACTGTTGTATACAAACCTGGTAAACTGTTGCACTTAGCAGATCACTTGAGTAGGTCATTTCTGAATGAAACACATGAATCATTTCCATCAACATTGGAAGAAATCAACGAACTTGATGTTGCAGAACCTACCAATCTCACCAGAGAAATACTGTGAATTCAAACACGCAACTGCTGAAGATGCATCGTTACAAATGCTCCAAGACGTGGTGATGGATGGATGGCCGGAAAAGAAATGCGACATTTCACATGAAATCCAGCCGTATTGGTCGTTTAGGGATGAAATATCGTGCATCGACGGTTTGCTGTATAAAGCAGATAAGTTAATTGTTCCAGCAGCAATACGTAGTGAAATGCTCGACAGAATCCACGAAAGTCACTTGGGGATTGTGAAATGTAAGAACCGAGCGCGTGAGATCCTATATTGGCCAGGTATGGCATCACAAATAGAGGATAAAATTTCACAATGTGACATTTGTGCTGAACATCAAAATCAAAACGCCAAAGAACCACTATCACCCACTGAGGTACCAGGTCGCCCCTGGTCTAAGATAGGTGTGGACTTATTTGAAATGAAAGGAAGGCCAGCACTATGTTGTGACAGTAGACTATTTCTCAAAGTGGCCAGAAATCGCAAAACTTGACAATCTCTCAAGCAGTAACACAATTAGCTACTTGAAAAGTCAGTTTGGAAAGTACGGAATTCCTGATGAATTAATTTCTGACAACGGACCACAGTTTGCTAGTGCTGAATTTGCGAACTTTTCAAAGGTCTACGAGTTTCGTCACACAACATCGAGTCCCCATTTTCCTCCAAAGCAATGGTCAGGCTGAACGAACAGTACAGACGGTGAAAAAGTTGTTAAAGAAGGCAAATGATCCGTACCTAGCCCTTCTAGATTACCGTAATTCACCTATTGATGGGACAGCGCTTTCCCCAGCACAGATGTTCCTAGGCAGACGCCTAAGAACTAGACTACCAACAACCATGCTCTACTTAAGCCTCAGGGAGCTGATGAGATTAAAGCTGCCTTGAAATCACGACAAACTAGGCAGAAGCAGTATTATGACCAACACGCAGGTCAAAAATGAACTTAAACCTTTGTACAAAGGCGACAAAGTAACTATAAGACACTCAGACAAATGGATCCATGGGAAAGTAGTGGACAAACATCAGACTCCACGCTCGTACATCGTGGAAACTCCAACCGGGAGAAGATACCGCCGCAATCGCCAACATTTGCGGTTTACACGATCAACATTCAACGCAGAACCACCAGTTGACAATGATGATCCTGAAATTCAACCTCAACCGGGTCTACCAACTCAAACGGTTCAACCACCTGCCCAACCAGAAACAACGCAGCAGACACCGCGACCGCCACCGAACCACCCTACGTTACTCGATATGGACGAGAAATTAAGCGGCCGAGTCGTTTCACAGATTAAGATTATAATCAGTATTCTACAGTGTTCGGATCTCTCTATATAATAGTGTTCTGATCAATAGTCTAGTCATTATTATTCTACAGTGTTCGGAATTAAAATAAGCAAATAGTCTAGTCAATATTATTCTACGTGTTCGGAATTAAAATAAGCAAATAGTCTAGTCATTATTATTCTACAGTGTTCGGAATTAAAATAAGCAAATATGTCTAGTCATATTACTACAGTGTCAGAATTAAAATAAACAACTGTTCTAGTCATATATCACGTCATGCTGATTAATTCTTCGTGTTATGATATAAGGGAGATAATTACATGCTGAAATCACCATATCCTTACCTGTATGAAGCTGAATATGGTACGACTCCTGCTGTAAGGTGCCGATGACAAGATAGACAAGATGTTGATATGGTTGTCAACAAATAAAACAGAAGAACTGTTGTATATTACATGTTTAATCAAAGTGAATAATGCAAATTTACAATCATTTGTCATGTATTTGAAAAATATCTCAATAACATTGACTTGGGTAAAAGAATACCGGTAGATACCGACATGTACATTTCAAACAATTTCAAGGTAAATTATACCTATTATCGGAAGACAACATATTGAGACACAATCAATATATTGAGCACACAATCATATTGAGACACATAAAATATACATATACTTTTGGTTCAGACAATCCTCATAAGGGTTTTCTTGTGACAATGTTGTAACATTATAATAGTGGTATAACAGTCAGTTTCAAGGTAACAAGATTTAAATTCCATTGAAGTACGCAAAATGCAGAGTATATTTTGATTTAATTGTGTGAATTTGATTTCCAAACATCTGTTCATGTCCATTAACAATTATTCATGATAATTGGTATCGAGCATTGATCAGATCATCAGTCAAACCTTCTTTGGTTTGTTATTCTTTAAAAGGAGGGGGATGTCATGTATTCCGGTATATTGTCACGTAATTCTGTGTCCGTGTGTGGACATACACTTGTTGAATAAAGAGTTGTCGTTCCTGCCAAGATGTCGTCCTGCATGGTTCGCAAACATAACAGATACCAAGTATTTGACCTTGACCTTGGGATCAGTGGGGTTGGACGGTCGTGGATTTGGCACAGGTATAATAACTAAACACACATAACAAGAAGTGTAAATACTGTTTTCTTTATGGATTGGTATTAGCCAAACACTGAAATAACTGCGGAACGTGGCTCCATCCATTGACGCGTCATGATGTCACAATTTTTTAATTAAAATTTCCTGCACTACCTGCATCCGTGTTACATAATACGTTTGTTTTCAAACGAACGAAGTCGAAACTGTGCCATGACATAGTTCGGACTAGTTCTATGTGATAGAACGGCTGCAAATCTATTTTTGCAATCTGTTATTCTCTTTATTTGCCACCAACAAACACAAAGTTGCTGAGATTTTGTCACACAGAACTAAGTTCGGACATATCTTTGATGGAAAAAGCTATACAATTTGAGTCCTGCACCATATACTCTGCACAACTATGAAAATCGAAGCACAGGTACATGTATGTAATCGTGACTTCATGACTGTCTTGATATAGTCATGACGGCTTGCTTTTGTAAAGTGGCTTTGAGGAAGGTTTTCAATACTTTCTATGGCCAAAATTGTATTAATATACACGTTATATTGTTAATTATGCTCCCAAAATTGATTATTACCTTATCTCAAGTGCTGATTCTTTGTAGTATCTCTCCAATATCCATTTAAAATTTTAAAATAAATCAAAACGTTCTTCCAACACGGGTTTGACTAAACAGTTCGCGAAAAGGAAGATTTTCTACGAAAGGAAGGTTTTGATGTAGTTTAAATCAATTTTAGTTAAACTAAACTAATGCTTACAGTTAAATAAGTGTATTTCATATGTTTATGTATGATTTTATATTATGGGATGTAAAATTTATATGTTTAAAACGGGTTTAAAACCTTCATTTCGTAGAACAATCTTCCTTTCGCGAAAGGAACTTCGCGAAAGGAAGATTGTTCTACGAAAGGAATGTTTTGATGTAGTTTAAATCAATTTTAGTTCAACTAAACTAATGCTTACATTTAAATCAGTGTATTGCATATGTTTATGTATAATTTGATGTTGTGGGATGTAAAATTTATATGTTTGGTGTTGGATGAAGGACAGAACGTTCACTTCTCAGAAGGAGCATTCCTTTTGCGAAAGGAAACATTTTGTTTCTGCGATACGAATGTTTTTTTTCCTCCAAGTTAAATGTTTTTTTTAATATTCATTAATATTATGTTAATGCATTTTTCATTATAATGCATTAGACATCATTTTATATTTTTATAAAACATATTCCTTTTGGGGAATGCGTGATCCTTTTTGGGAAGGAATTGTCGGGGAAGGAAGCTTTTCTGGGTGTTACGAAACACCAAAATACACCCAAATCTGACCCCCCCCACCCCCCCCCCCCCAAATATAGTCCAAATGCACCAAATGCACCGCAAATACATCCTACAACGGTATCCCACAGTAGTGTACCGGTATTCGATGTATATGCAAGGAAAAGATCGTCGCAAAATGACGATTGTTCTACGAAAGGAAGGTTTTAATGCTGTTCAAATCAATAGTTTAGCTAAACTTATACTTATAAGTTAAATCTATTAATTAAGTCGTTGTATTTAATAGGTTTATGTATTGATATTATGTTGGACAGCATTCAAAGGAACATTCCTTTTCTAGGAAGGATTGATTGATTATTGGTGTTTAACGGCCTATCATCTGCCAGGGTCATTTAAGGCCGGGCCAACGGATGGATATCCCGTATTCAACCTGTCCACAATGAGAGAAATTCCCAAAATCAGAACTCAATATTTACAGAACTATATATTCAGTCCTGAAATCAGAATATCCTGACCTGGTGCCAGGTCCATGCCGCACCACAGTCACTTAATTAGCTCTGCCCCAAAGTAATAGGATTAGCTTTAAGCTTATTACTTCTTAATGGAGCATAACATGTTTTAGCTCTCAAGTACAGGGGGCATGTAAATGAGGGCCAAACCATGTAAGTCGGCATTCCGGAAAGGATGAATACCGATCGTTAAACTACCATTCGCTGCTCCCAACCACCACCCAATTTCTAGGAAGGAAGACTGTTTTTTTCGATATGTGTTTTCCCAGATATTACCAATCAGAGTCTATACTGTTTTCCGTACCAGATATTGTGTGGGCACCGACATAATATTAAATTCTTATATTTAACGACGGCACTGGCTCGATGCCCTTGCATGTCGTCTCCCAAGAAGGGGGGAAAGGAAGGAGGTGGAAACAGAGGAAACCGGCCCCGCTAGATTCTACTACTTTACAACAAACATACCGTTATTTCAATATTTTATTTAAATACAAGTATATTAAATATTAAATACAATCAATACTTTGGCGAATAATCCGTCGAATGGAATACAAATGTGTTTTCCGGTAAAGTCCCAAATTATGTCACAAATAGTTATGTCCCTGCAATATCAAGTACGGCAAACAGTATATACTGATTATAGGACCATATGCACCTGCAATATCCAGTACGGCAATCAGTATATATAGACTATGGTTATAGGACCATATATACCTGCAATATCCGGTAAAGAAAACTGTATAGACTATGATTATAGGACCATATGTACCTGCAATATCCAGTACGGCAAACTGTATATACAGTGCAACCTCTCTACAACAGCCATCCATGGGAAGACTGAGAACTGGCTGTTGTAGAGAGGTCGCTGTTGAAGAGAGGTAAATCATATAGTAAATATCAGAGCTACAGCTAAGGTGCGTAATTTTATAAACTTTTTTTTTATTTCTTCACCAAAACTGGCAAGTCGGGAGTGCTCAATGAGACGATTCTAACGCTCTCCCAATTTGCCAGTTTTAGTGAAGAAGTAACAAAATTGATCAAATTACGCACACTAACTGTAGCTCTGATAATTCATAACAGTGGCTCTTAGAATTTTGGCTGTTAAATAGAGGTGGCTTTGTAGAGAGGTGGCCGTTCGTAGGAGGTTCGACTGTACTATGATTATAGGACCATATGTACCTGCAATATCCAGTACGGCAAACCGTATAGACTATGATTATAGGACCGTGTTTCTGCAATATACAGTACGGCAAACCGTATAGACTCTGATTATAGGACCGTGTATCTGCGATATTCAGTACGGAAAAGAGTATAGACTGATTATATGACCATATGTACCTGCAATATCCAGTACGGCAAACTGTATAGACTATGATTATAGTACCATATGTACCTGCAATATCCAGTACGGCAAACCGTATAGACTATGATTATAGGACCGTGTTTCTGCAATATCCAGTACGGAAAAGAGTATACACTATGAGTATATGACCATATGTACCTGCAATATCCAGTACGGCAAAGCGTTACGGCAAACCGTATATAGGGTCTGATTATACTTATGTGTTCCGGCAAGATCCATTACGGGGAAACAGTATAGACACTGATTATAGGACCATATATACCTGCAATATCCAGTACAACAAACCGTATAGACTATGATTATGGTGGTGGCGTCATAATAAGAAAATGACAACAGTTGTGGTAAGTATATATATAAGACCAGTGGCAATAATGTCATTTTCCAGGTATCCGGACATTAATGGATGGATAAACAATGATAAGTTGACCGAATGCCGAGATGCAAAACAAAATCTGACTGTCGTTCGGTGCGAAAAGAATTTGAAGAAAAAAAAGAAGAAGATATTTTTGAAAATGGCATTTATTTGCCATTTCTGTGGAGGGGGGCGTGGGGGGGGGGGGGGGGGGCGGGGGCGGGTTCTCCTACGAACAGGTGGAAACCGGACCTCTATTGATTACAACTGTCAAACATTGTTATCACCTAATTATGATTAGACCCGGTCTGACAAAAACAAGAGACGAAAAGTGTTATCATCCAATGGCAGAAGGCAGAATGGATTGTTTGCCATGGATGGGTAGCTCATCTCAAAATGTCAACCGCTAATTCCATTCAATCTGGCAGGTGTGACATAATTACATTTAAATTTCAAATGTAGTCACCGGCTGCCGTTCTTGATAATTATCATCGGGGCATGAAATAATTATGCATAGAATGTGAGAAAAATAAAATTGTTGGAAAAAAAATCCGACAGCCGGGAATTAGACAGAAAAATATCACATCAGTTGTCTCATAATATGCCCCTGCGTAGTCTGATCAGAAAATACGATGTTCGTCTTTCAGATATTCAAGGTTAAATCCCTATCATAGTATGGTGCTGGACGAATTATTTATCTAATTGTTAAAAGCTGTGTGGTTTATTTTGTCAGCCGGTGGCCCACATGTAAACACGTTCAAGTAGTATGTGTATATAATAAGTAATATATCTATCATCACATATTAAATTTTAAATAACGAAATAAAATCATTGTTCACGGTTTTCATGATAGGCTCCACGCAAAAACACTGGGATCCAATATATCACACTTCAATCGCCCAGTATAACACGATCACACATAAACTGACGCGCAATATGTACTCCTAAATTACAGGTACCATACCTAGCACATTCTATCGGCGTGTAAACCGTAACGGAAACTACATCGTTTTATATAATAGCAAATGGTGCTTGTAACGAATGACAATTTACTGTCTTGTAATCGTATTATATAATACAAAGTATTACTGACTGTCGAGTCATTATCCCTGCTTTTAGTTTTAGTTTTAGTCATACACGTTTATATACAAATACTGTTATCGCATTCCCCACTCTGGCTCTCCCAGGAAGTGGAATCGAAATAGCTCGTTTCTTTTGTATAATCAAATTCTCAACAACAAATAGCATTCGTTGATACACCATAAGACATGCCACGTATTAATTGTAGGTGTTTTTACAAAATAAGACAAGACCGTGGCCGAGAGGTAATTTAATTACACTGTCGGACTGCCACGCTGACGACCCGGGTTCGATCCTCGGCCAGGGCGTCAGTATTTCTGAGATACTTTGTATTTCCTGCTACACTAATTAATGTTACTCAAATTACGGAACAAGAAACGGTGTAGTCCTTGATCAGAATGGACGTGTAGTATACACAATTGTGCCCGTTCAAACAGTATATAGAACAAGAAACAGTGTAGTCCTTGATCAGAATGGACGTGTAGTATACACAATTGTGCCCGTTCAAACAGTATATAGAACAAGAAACAGTGTAGTCCTTGATCAGAATGGACGTGTAGTATACACAATTGTGCCCGTTCAAACAGTATATAGCTAATTGGATTCATCAAGTCTTGCATAATTCATAATCGTCTTGTTGCTCCAATTACGGTATAACTCAGCCGTCGTAATGAAACACGTGTGGTGGTATCCGGACAAAATGATCAGGGACTATGCTTGTCATATTGCATAATTCATTATACTCAAATTATGTTTATGGACATGCTGTTTATATTGGAAAATTAAATGGTCATGCAGGATATACATTGGTTGAAAATGAATCGCACAATTTACATGAATATAGCATATTTTACACTATATGTTTAAATCATAAATGAGCAGGGTCTACGTTTCGTTTTTTTGAAATGTGGTGAGGAATTGACATAACGATGGTTTTCACAGGATTTTGTCACAGGATCTTATCTATCTTAATAGTCTTAATCAGTCCCCCTGTCCACCGGATATTCACAGTTGACTGAACAAACTGCATTAATTAGCTGCCACCAGGCGCGTTCCAATCTACCGTAATTTATGATAATATGAAATAAAAAGAACGCGGTTTAAATTTCATGTACATGTTTTTATTTGTCTATTTTAAGTAAATAGTTTACATAACAATGAACATGTTTTTATTTGACTATTTTAAGTAAATTGTTTGCATGTTTACAGAACAGAACAATTTTATTTTCTATTAACTGATTGACTTGTTCATATTAACCCTTTTCACGCTTAGTTAAAATGTCTCACCTAGCTGTTCTTTATTTCATTAATTCTTACCAAAACACATTTTGGCAGCACATGAAAATCTTTTCCATTGGAGACGATTTTCATATTCTGTGAAAACATGTTTTTCAGAAATATATATACCGCTTTAAGGGTTAATACATACATGTAGTAGTAAGTAACTTAAGTATGATGAACATCGAAAAGACGTACCGATTTCTTTTTAACAGTCTAGACCCAGATCATATTTGCTGTGTCAATCAATATGAATTTCAAGAAGTTGCTTATTACGAAACACACAATATATATGTGTAAAGAAATATTCACGTAATACAATATAAACTTACACACTCCATCTTTAATTGAACCTTCAAAATTACTGTCTAAACTGAATTAGTTTATATCACGTCTCAATTGACTGTTTGAAGGTGAATTACTAACTAAAGTTTATTTGCCGTCACTTCTTAATTAATCACGCTTAACCAATTAAGGGGGTTAGGGTTGCAAGGTTTTTCAAGGTTGCAATTGCTAAATCTTAGTTAAGTAATCACGCATAACCACGTTTTGACCCGGAATCATATGTATGAAATTTGATCTTAATGTCATTTTCATAGTATCGAATTGTTATCTGCTTTTTATCTGCTATTTTCTATGACATTTACATATTTAATCGCATATACTATAGGCATTTCTGGTATCGGAAATATATCGCGATGGCATATGACGTTCCAACTTTACAATTTCTGTTAGTGTATTGGAAATATACACCTAATATCAAGCTACTATTGACTATGCTCGAATTGTGATATATGCTCCAGGAGAGAGAATGTGGCATCCCGTGGCGTCAAGTATCTGAACTTACGTAACTGACCACGGACGCTAATCGAGTGTGTCCAGTCACGAAAGCGCGATACTGTCAACTAATATACATACAATGTGATCAGGGTATATGTTAGGTAGGTCATGTCCTGGCCTACACTGTCAACTAATATGCATACAATATGATCAGGGTACATGTTATGTGCAGTCATGTCCTGGTCTACACTGTCAACTAATATACATACAATATGATCAGGAGATTAGGGTGCATCATGTCCTGGTCACTCATATCAGGGATATGTTATGTACAGATCCAGATGAAAGAGGGACAATCATGTACAATGTATGACCGGCCATCAGAGCTCCAGTTAAGGGGGCGTCATTTGACCAATTGTTTCTTATTTATTCACAAAATTGGAATCGTCTTGGCAAGTTGGGAGTGCTTTAGAATCGTCTCAATCAGTTGCAACCGGCGTAATATTTCACCGAGCATAGTGAAAAGCAGAAAATATAATGAAAAGTGATGATTGTGACCAGAACCTACGCCGGTTGCAACTGCCTGTTCATTTTAATTTTCTTATGTATACAAGTTTTCACAATATAATTATGTCAATTATATACCACCCGTACATTGTATCTCCAAAAGGCCGGGAAGGTACATGCATCTCTCCAAAAAGCGGAAGGGACATGGACCAGGGCATACACTGATACACAAGGATATATTATAAATTCATAACGTGTAATGAGATGTACACACATACAACATCCTGCTGAGGATGTACTTACGGGAGCATTTAGCATAATATACAAATATTACAATATATACAAATATTAAAAATGGGAAGAAATACATATAGAGAGGGGTATACACTGACACGCCAGATAGTCTGATAACATAAGGAGAGCATACACTGCAGGTGTATTTGTGACATTTGTTTGTAGTTTGTCAACTATACTTGTGTGTATTTCCAATACAACTGTGTGATTCAGTATAGCATAAATATAAAATATGGCGAAATTTTACTAATTTAACTTTTTTTTCTTCACAATATATGTCAATTACATACTGTACTTTGTCTTGATATATTACTTTACATACCTATTGACAGTATCCTTGGTGTATTTGTAGTATATTTATATGTATATAGCTTGTATTTGGGGGCTTCAGTTTGCATTAATTTAAATAATGGTTAAATTAAACCGATTTTTTAAAATATATATGTCTATTATATGCTATATTTTATATCAATATATGCTTGACACTACCAACTGATACTATCTATGGTATATTTGTGGCCTATTTATACATATATAGACTATATTTTTTGGGTGTATTTGGGTGTTTTGTGTAACCACATTAAAACCTTCCTTTCGTAACAATCTTCCTCTCTCGCGAAGGGAACCTACAAGAAATGTGACGGAGACATGGAAAGACGGGCGGACACTTGGGACATTTCAATAAGTGGGTATAATTAAATTTAACTTGTAAAGTATTCATTAGTTTAGGTGAACTTGTAATTATTGATTTAAACTGCGTTAAAATGTTCCTTTCGCAGAGCAGTGTTCCTTTTGCGAAAGGAACGTTATATATCTATGTAACCGGTTAAACTCTCTATGTAACACCAAATATATAAATGTTATATCAAATTTGAGATAAACATATAAATTGTAATTAAATTCAACTTGTAGGTATTATCTAAGAGGAACTAATACCGAATTTACTGCATTAAAACCTTCCTTTCGTAGAACAATCTTCCTTTCGCGACAAACCGGATCATTGTGGTATGTCTTGAAGATTAAATATTGCCTTTTCAGTAACTGGACCCCAATATATATTTGACATTTAGATTGTGCTTGCCGGTGACCGGGTCATTTTAAGATGCTAGGTTAATTTTACACACCAGGCCATCTATTTCTTTAAATTTATTACAAAACTGTTGTAATATGGTTCTAACATAATACTGACCTTAAATTTTTGTGGAAACATATAGAAAATATGCTGTAATTAACAGCCAAAGTGCGAATCAGATTTGATTCGCTACTATGCTAGGAAAGCCTATGGAAGGATTCGTGACTCTGCTTACAATAGTATGCAGCAGTTACGTGGCAACTAATCTAGACATAGCTCTATATGGCTTTCACTACCGTTACATACAGCGATATATAGACATGGAATTCTAGTGTACTTGCTGTTGTTGTGTTTTTATTTTTTGGCTAACTAATTGTCTCGGACTTCAGCCAGACCTGTGTCACGTAGCAAGCAATCGTATATTAATTAACTTTAAGCCGGTATACGGCGATAGTACCTATGCGCTACCCAAAGCAAGTCAATGAGTGTATCTGCTATTGACAAGCCCAGGAAAGTCGTTCCCTTGTCTACCAATAATAGTGAAATCATAATATATTATTATCAACATACAGTCTGTACATACGACCACAGAAAGGGTTTTAACACAACAAATAGGTGTGTAATAATATTATACCGACAACTTTATTATGGAAATTTAATATTATAATTCATTTATAACATAAAACTGTCTACATATATGCAATGTGACTCAATAACAAATCAAACGTGCATGGCTACATGATAAAAATAAAAATATGTATTATCAGCCAGTGTAATTGCCAAGCTCTCTGCGCATGAAATTATATTAGGTTCCCATAGCACCCACTCAACAACACATGCACAAAACAAACCAAAACCACTTCGCTGCCAATATCATATTTGTCACATGAGGTATTGAGTACAATAATTTAAATTACATTTCTAGTTGTAAAACAAAACATCACAAAAGTGAACCCGTAACACAACTGTTCCAAATATGTATAAGGGTGTATTATAGATAAAATTAGTTACTATATTATGTTTAAAAGTGGCATAACAGTAAATACGGTGGTACAGTGCCATGTGAACAAATAAATAATGGTTAAAGATGGTCAATCGAAGTTAGTATTAGAAAATGTACAATGTTAGCAGGAGTTGCATGTTGTGTCAACATTTACGGTGAGTTAGTATTGTAAATTAGCATACTGTATATCAGGTGGTTAGGATTGAAAAATAGGTTTTAAATGCTGGAACAATCACGTTACTTACTCACATCATAGATTAGAATATATTGTATGTTACAATAATATAATGTCAAAATAATATAAACTTCACTTCTGTTGCTTCTGTGTTCATGGTAAAAGGTCAGAAATTCTATGTAAAGGAGTAACATTTCTCACATAACATAGCCAAATTTGAAATATCGTACAATATCACAATATATGGTAATATTATGTTGAGAACAATAACATATACATATATGTATCCTGGACTGCTCATAATTCGAGACTCTAACGATATTAAACAACATGCGTAATAAATAATAAGAGTTTAAACCTTTTTTTATTAGTTACATGCAAATATAATGCAATTATCTGTATATATATTGCGTTTACTGGCTTCAAAAGCACGCAGAAATGCAATTGTTTACTTTCAAAACACGCTCGTCTACAAATGGCCGCCTCCAGCGTACCGTGAAAGGTCGCGACCTCTGACCCTATGACGTCATATGCTCTTCCGTGCAGGTGCCCGGTTTCGAAAACACCACAAATTGTGTCTGCATAAAATGTACCATTGCGTTCAGGGTCACGATACATATTGTTTTCGAACTAAATGATTAGACAAAACGATTGCCAACTTGGAAAATATAATTTGCTAGATTAAACTAAATTAAACAATAAGAAGTTTCAGCTTGTTGGTTTTAATACTTTTTTAAAGTGGTAATATCTGTTTTTGGAGTAAGACATTTCAATCCCTTCTGCATGTGGTACTCGTCCACAATGGGAATAACAAAAACAGAGACCAGATTGCATATATCTGCTGATAAATGGAGGTATTGGACTGATGTGGACGAACTTAAAAGTGACAATTTAAAAAAAAATAGGTTAAGGTGGTGACTGAATGAAAATCCATATTCCTACATTATTAAATGCCTTTCTACCTACAAATATTACGTGACCTCATTGATAAACTTTTAAACAACATACGGGTTCAAGCGAACTCATTTATGTGTAAGTTTTCCTATCGAAATCCGGATTTTAATGGAGGGGGTTAATGGGATTAGTGGAAAACACAACATTTATGTGTGTTGTGTTGTTTGGCAATGTATTAGTCCTGTTTAAATCGCATTTTTCTAACTTGGCATTTGTGACCTTTCATCTGGCTTCGGTTGAACGCACAAGTGTAATGGAAGTGACGTAACCCGTAAATCTCGCGATAGAACGAGAAAATAAAAATGGTCTCGAATCTGTGCGGCTATCGAAGTTAGAGGATCGTATGATATACGGTTTTGTCCTTGGGAGACCAGTTCAGAATATGCACGCACCTGTACACTACATAGATTATACTCTCATATAGCATTATAGGCCTATAAACTTTTAGTTAAAGTAATTTCTGTGTCAGTGAATGGTGCAAATAATTGAGAGATTGCATGTCCGTATGTGCATATAATAAATAATAATCGGCATATACTTATGATAATATCCCGTCGTATGAATGACGGTTACTACTAATTGACAACTGCTCACTCACCGAACTACTAAAAATCGTTGTTCTTTCGTGATAACAGTGACAATGTGATCACAAACAACTTACTAAATTAGAAGATCGCCAACATATGTTATCACATCGATAATTATCAATAAGTTGATTAGTTTAATCGAAAACGTTCCTTCGTTGCACTGCTGGAAAGTGACAGGCGGTCTGTCAAACTATGTTTACGCCGGGTTTACGAGCCTTTGTTTACTCGCAGTTCGATCACGTGACAAGATGGCGCCCAAACCGTGACTTGGTGTATTGATTAATTTCCGGTTGCTTGAAAATGGGTGTAAATCTATGCCCGGATAAAATATATATAGTGACAATTTTACGTGTATTACTTATTAGCGCAAAGGATTAATTCTACAAAAATGGATATTAAAATACGTTTTGATTGAAATTTAAATTAAACTAAAAAATATAAATTTCGTTCAGAAATGCATGATTTATTTGACTATTACTCATGCTTATGATAATAGTAGGGTTCCTTGCCCGTTGGTGTACTTTATTTGTAGGGACCCGCCACTGTCTTATCTCTCAACGTCGAATAATTATGGTGGAATAACGACCGTAGAGCAGTATAGGCTATAACTATATAGACACACGTCATTGGCGCTATTGACTTAAATGTGTTATATGCTGTCAGGGTTAGTATGTAACTCACTACGGGAAGGTTTGTGTGTATCTGACACGGTTCATTTAGTGGGTATACCGATGGTACGGTAAACCAGTTTACTGGTTCGAGTTCAGTGTCAGTTCACATTACTTTCTCCCTGTTGTAATAGGCAGGTGCGCAAAATTGCTTAAGATGTTATTGCACATTTTTTTACCCTAGTCATTATTTACACCAATATTTTCTGAAATACAACAAACTAATGCATAGTGAAATTGAAATTGAATGAAAATTTATTCGTGTAAATGCCTTTTCAAAAGAGTTAATTGAATGGAATGTTATTAGTAGGGGTGGAAAGGAAAAATAAAAACAAAATTTTATATTATTGTGAGTTATTGAGAGTGGGGCTGTGTTGAGGGCCCACAGGGCACGATGTTGCTAGGGATCCGCGGGCATGCTCCCAACGCCATTTCCTGCATTCGCATAAACGTTGAGGACGTGAATATGAGTTTTATAATATTAATTTTAGCATAAGGCTGATTCACTCCAACAGTTACATACTTATTGAGAGGGCCACCAGAACTCTCCAAGAAAAAGTTGACAGTTCAGATTTTCGTGCGTTTTATTTTATACGACCGTTTTTAAAAAAACGGTATACGTATCATAGTTCGTGTACACAACTCCTCCGAAACCGTTCAGTCGATCGATCTGAAACTATACACACGTCTTCTACACATATTGAAGATGTGCACCTTGGCCAGATACAGGTCACTGGAAAATATTGGCATACGATAATTCGGTCCGATCTGGAACAGTATCGTCATATTTTGAACGTAAATGACTTTTAAAATGCTGTAATTTATTAATTGTAGCGCACGTTGAAAAGATAAGTTAATACTAAAGTGTGTATCTGCAAAGAATAAAACAAGTATATAGATTTAAAAAGTTCATTCACACAGGAAAAATGTGGAAAATCAGCATCCAAAATGTGATTTATCCTTCGTTTGTGTATGGGGGTTAAATATGTGCAAAATACTTATTACCTTTTGTCATCACCCTTATAAGGTCAACAAAACTACCATTTATCGCATTAAAACTGTTGACAGCTTTCACAGCTGTGTATTGTGGCTGCTGCAGTAAAGATGGAATTACCTAGTTTCGAGATAGGGTAAATTCGATTGGTTTGTATGCTACTCAAGTTAGTTATTTTTAGCTCGACTATTCGAAGAATAAGTAGAGCTTATGTTGTCACCCCGGCGTCGGCGTCACCGTCACGCCTTGTTATTAGCCGATCTATTTATAGATCGGCTAATATGTTGGTTATCCATCGAATTCTGAAAAAGTTTGTAGCAACCCTTTTCTCCGCTATTCGGTAATCTACGAACGCGAATTTTTCTGTATCACTTCCAAATTGCACCAACCGATAAAGTTTGCATTTTTGGCAATTATCTCCGTTTAAAACATTACTTATAGCCAAATAACACAATTTTGAATACTTAATGAGCTGAACGCCTGAAGAGATTTAACCCGGAAGTTATTGTTGTTGAAGTCCATAGTTGGCTCTAATGGCCATATACGCCAACATACGCCGATTATTGGGCTAATTTAAAGCTTTTATTTATTAAACAGAACAAGTTTCAGCCACGTAAAATGTGTTTATTCGGCTAATTTATAATCGACCTCTGCTCAAAATCTCCTTACTAGTAACCCCAGCATTTTCGAGTTTATCCCAGCATCTCGGGTTTATCCCATTGGATCGCGTACGCGCGTCATTTGACGCTAGTTAATATTCACAAAATTTTCCACCAATCAAAACGAAGAATTGCGTTTCATAGCCAACTTTGATTTGTTTACGTATCATGCAGGGATGGCAGGGATGCATCCAGCACGCGCGATTGCGGCAATCCCTCTTAATTATTGTCAATGCCGCAAATTATTGATTGTCTTGCGCCCGACATCGCGCAAAAAATCACGGATGGGGCACATTAGGCCAATCTGGGCATGTGCCTGAATACGCAGGAGCTTGCGTCTATTTTTAGATGACACTGTAACCGCTAGATATATATAGCCCTGGTAGCTCCGCCCACTCGCATGCTGCCACAGAATTCCGACAAACACACACACATTGACTACAACTTTGTGTATTGCGGAGTGTAATTTGTAGATAAATAGAGCATACAGTACAGGTGTTACGCTGGAATATTTCGCAACATAATGGTGACAACAAAACATTGCTGCTATTGGATGGATTTGGGAACGGGTTTCCAAAACCTGCACAAAATCGAGAAAAATGTCAACGCTGGGTACAGAACTGTGGTCGAAAATAGTTTACCATTGACAATGTTACCAGAGACACCTACATATGTTCGATGCACTTTACCCTGATTTGATCGGCTAATAACATCATGCTCTGCATGACTTTTCAGTTAAGGTTTTTAGTCAACCTTGTATATGGAATATTACTGGCCCTACACCCACCATACTTGGACAACGTCATCTCCTAGTGATGTACATCAATAACCCCTGATCTATATTTGACCTTGACCTACATTTCCTCTTGAATTACTTAGTTAATTCCCCTTGGTTAAGGTTTTTAGTCAACCTTGGTTAAGGTTTTTAGTCAAGCTTGTACATGGAATACTATTGTGCATACAGACACCATATTTGGACAACCTTTTCTTATAGGGATGTATATCAATAACCCCTGATCTGTATTTGACCTTGACCTACATTTCCTCTTCAATTACTAACTTAATTCTCTTTGGTTAAGGTTTTTAGTCAGGCTTGTATATGGAATACTACTGGCCCTACACCCACCATACTTGGACAACTTCATCTCCTAGTGATGTACATCAATAACCCCCGATCTATATTTGACCTTCACCTACATTTCCTCTTGAATTACTTACTTAATTCCCCTTGGTTAAGGTTTTTAGTCAACCTTGGTTAAGGTTTTTAGTCAAGCTTGTACATGGAATACTATTGTGCATACAGACACCATATTTGGACAACCTTTTCTTATAGGGATGTATATCAATAACCCATGATCTGTATTTGACCTTGACCTACATTTAACCTTGAATTACTTAGTTAACTCCCCTTGTTAAGGTATTTACTAAACCTTGGTTAAGGTTTTTTTTTAGTCAAGCTTGTAGATGGAATACTATTGTGCATACAGACACCATACTTGGATAACTTTTTCTCATAGGGATGTACATCAATAACCCCTGACCTTTATTTTACCTTCACCTACATTTAACCTTGTTTAATTACTTGGTTAATGTTTATAGTCAGCTTGTATATGGAATACTCCTGGGCCTACATCAACCATACTTGACAACTTCACTCCTAGCGATGTACATCAATAACCCCTGACCTATATCTGACATTGACCTACATTTAACCTTAAATTACTTACTTAATTTCCTTGTTAATGTTTTTAATCAACCTTGGTTAAGGTTTTTTATGCAGCCGCAGCCACCTTCTTTGTCAAGCTATGTGTACATCGACAACCCTCGTAGTCGAGCTATGTTGTTCTCCTACAGCTCTTGTTTTAAAAACAAATCAACTGGGATGTGTAATATTTCAGCACATAAATGTTTAGGCATAATGGTGTTTTAAAGTCACATTGTCTGAATAATATATGCAAAAAAACCCACTGATTATGTAAGAAACAATGTGACAAACGCTTGTAGTCGGCACTAACTAAAATGAGGAACATGTATCAGCCGTATTTACACATCAGCATGACCAGGGCAGACACGAATGTAATGAGCAAAGGAATGGATGAACATAATTACAGAAACATTTTTTAAGAATACACTGTTGTATTTAAATACACCCATTAACATGTTTAAGGCGATTGTATATGTTGAAAAACATATGCAGTACCAGTCTGGTACCCGGGAACAATACTTTAGTAGCCAAATCGTTCCGAAACCCATTAGATCGGGTAATGTAACGAGTTAGTGACGTCCATAACTTTAGCGTCTGGAAAAAATGTAAATAATCGGAAATTTGTAATTCCTATGGTAAGTTTTTATCTGAATTGAATAGTTTTCCTACTTTATTGATTTGTTTTGTTTCAAATTTGCTGTTCCACTGAATGAAGAAAGCACATGTTGTTAGGTGTTCCGAAACTAATTGATCGAGGCTATTGTAGAGGGTGTCACATACCTGAACTGTACAAGGGAGGTTTCAAATAAAATAACGCTCTATAAAGAACTGTGTTTATAATAGGAACACAGAGCTGCCAATGACTCAGATCAAGGACTTACTTACTCGGTGCTCCTAGGACTAGTGTAGGTCACTTTGATAATAATGGTGAAATGTTATATGTTTAACCTAACTTATGCATCATTTCAAATGTTAATTAAATTAGTGGAAAGTTTGTTGATGAAAATGTGTGTAAAATAGATTATGACTCATAAACTTTACAAAAGTATTGCAAACAAAAATAAAATAAAGCAATCAAATTATCCCGAATATAAAGTTAATTACTACTGGGAGCCCTGTGAACATGTCCATCGCATACATGAATGATTGAAGTAGATTTCACAAAACACAGCAATTCATGAAATTTAGTTATTATTTTTTATTCCATTTACAATATGTATATTACAAAACAACACAAATAGTTATAAATCCAACATTAAGTTATGACATCTCCGGAAATTTCATCTTCACATTCTACAGCGGCGAGCGGTGCGCCACTTCAATTTAGTATTAATATATAGCATGAAAATGGTCGGTCCAATCATACTGCCTTTGGGTATGCCGCCAGTTATCTGTTTCAACTGTACTATTGCTGTATTTACTTTAACAATCATTTAACACATCGTCAATGCATTACTGTTATTCTATCCAGATAAAATGTCACAACTGTCGAAATGACCACCTATTATGTGGAAATGAATCGGTGAGTGGGAGAATGCAATGGATGCTATTATGCAGCCGCCACATTGCACTAAATCCATATTTGCCAGTAAAATAAGCCAAGAGGAATACGGCATATTTATTAGCCGATCTATTTATAGATCGGCTAATATATTGGTCATCCATCGAATTCTGAACAAGTTTGTAGCAACCCTTTTCTCCGCTATTCGGTAATCTACGAACGCGAATTTTGCTGTATCACTTCCAAATTGCATCAATCGATAAAGTTTGCATTTTTGGCAATTATCTCTGTTTAAAACTTTAAATATAGCCAAATAACACAATTTTGAATACGTAATGAGCTGAACGCCAGAAGAGATTTAACCCGGAAGTTGTTGTTGTTGAAGTCCATAGTTGGCTCTAATGGCCATATACGCCAACATACGCCGATTATTGCGCTAATTTAAAGCTTTTATTTATTAAACAGAACAAGTTTCAGCCACGTATAATCGCATACAATTTGTTTATTCGGCTAATTTATAATCGACCTCTGTTCAAAATCTCCTCCGACTAGCAACCCAGTTAATATTCACAAAATTTTCCACCAATCAAAACGAAGAATTGTCCTTCATAGCGAACTTTGATTTGTTTACGTATCATGCAGGGATGGCAGGGATGCATCCAGCCCGCGCGATGGCGGCAATTCCCCTTACTTATTGTCAATGCCGCAAATTATTGATTGTCTTGCGCCCGACATCGCGCAAAAAAAAAAATCACGGATGGGCCCCTTTTTAAATGACCAGTGCGCACATTAAAAAAACGTAATTGACTATTTAAACGCGCTGGTATTTAAATCATTGGAAGGCGTGCAGTTCAATCGAGTTTGTGCGGTGACAACGTTATCAAGGCCAATCTGGGCATGTGCCTGAATACGCAGGAGCTTGCGTCTATTTTTAGATGGCACTGTAACCGCTAGCTCCGGTCGCAACATAATGGTGACAACAAAACATTGCTGCATTCACGAACCCTGAAACCCGGTGAAAACAAATACTTTATTGGATGGATTTGGGAACGGTTCCAAAACCTGCACAAAATCGAGAAAAATGTCAACGCTGAGTACAGAACTGTGGTCGAAAATAGTTTACCATTGACAATGTTACCAGAGACACCTACATATGTTCGATGCACTTTACCCTGATTTGATCGGCTAATAACATCATGCTCTGCATGACTTTTCATCTTATATGTTAATTACATACCTGTCAGTCTGTCCAATTTTTCATGAAAGGAAGAAAACAAAATAATATTATACTCTTTCTCAAATTTTATTAGAGAGAATATTTTTTAATCTGCATAGCCGAAATAATGGATAGGTTTACATGATACACACATATTTTATCAGAAAGTTTGAAATTGAAAGGTGTAATAAAAATTTCTATTAATGCTTTTTTTTATTAGTTATACACCATATAACGCATAAAATAATATAATAACAATAATAATAAAGTAATTTTAAAGAAAAGAAACATTTAAAAAACATTTATGTTTTGTATTTTACCATAAATTATGTCCGTCTCGAAGTTTCCTTTTCCACAAGAAACAACAAAGATGGCGGAAAATTATGTGGCGACTGGTGACAACATTCGGATCGAAAACAAGTCAGATCGGCTTGAAATGAGACACTTTAAGGATCATTACTGACATATTAGTAATATATGTATATAAATGCAAGTTATGTGATAAAAAATGCATATGTATGTGCCCAATTTTTGAAGATTTGTAGAAAAATTGAAAAGTACCTATTTACTGTATATGTCAATCATGACTCAGTATGGCAAGTCTGAGTCATGTTTTCACTGACTAAGGTACATGTATTTTTCAACTGCTCTGTAGTGACATTATGTTGCAATGAAAGTCGAAACACGCCGAATGCCTGTGAGTAATATTGGGTATGATCTAATAAAGAGTTGGCAACAGTGGTAACACTGGCCGTCAACTTCACAAATATCCATCAAAGCACACCATCAACAATTAAGGTTTAGTTCTATGTGATAGAACGGCTGCAAATCTATATTTGCAATTTGTTATTCTCTTTATTTGCACACCAACAGACACAAAGTTGCTGAGATTTTGTCACACAGAACTACAACAAGGTTATATCAATTACAATTATAATCTGTTCTTCCAAAAACGAAAGTTGCAAATCGGGGAATTCCTAATTGCTTGTTGTTGTTGCATCCACAGTGGAACTTATGACCTATTAAGTGACTCAAGACTAGACGCTAGTTGGCATTGCACCATATGTTGCAGTCCAAACTACAGTGATACTGTACATGATCTGTATAGCCATGAAATATCACACCAAAGTTTACTTGCCTCAATCCCAGACATATCTATGGATAGCCCGGACCCTACCCAAAGATATTTAAGACCTGTGCACACATCCACCCCGACCAGAGGCCAGACACGGTCAATCAAACAGAAATTTCCGCTCCGGATCTTGAACATAAACTTCCAATCTATAAAGATGAAGCAATGTAGGCTTTCCAACATTATTGATAGTGTTAAACCCAGACATTGTCTTTGGCACAGAAACATGGCTTGACTCAAACATTAAAAATTCTGAAATATTCCCAGCTGGAGACACACGGTACATAGAAAAGACAGGACCAAATCCGGAGGAGGTGGTGTTCTGATCGCCATCAAGACAGAGTTCAACAGCGAAGATGTGCCAGAACTTGACACCAATTGCGAAATATCCTGGGCCAAAGTCAGACTTGTCGGAAGTAGAACACTGTACTTATGCTCATATTACCGATATAATGTGTCTGATGAATCCAGCCTCCAAAACTTTGAACAGTCGGTGGCAAGGGTCTGTAGCATACAGAATGCATCAATTATTATTGCTGGAGACTTCAACTTCCCAGGTTGGAACTGGAAAAGTAATGTGCTAAAAAGCGAACACCGCATACGCCTCATTACATATTCGACTATCAGAGATCCTTGATAACCATAGCCTAGTACAGATTAGTACAGGAGCCAACCAGGAAGACCAACACACTTGACCTCGTCATAACGAACCTGCCCAAATAAGGTCATCCGAGTAGACATTATACCTGGATTGTCGGATCACGATATTGTATTTACAGAAATGGACATGCGACCGATCACCTACCGACAGAAACCACGCTCCATACCGCTCTACCGACGAGCAACTGGGACAGCCTACGAAGTGACATGAACTCTCTCGAAAATGACATCAGAAATATGTATGACTCTGGAAACTCAAAATGTCAATGAAATGTGGGAAAAAATTCAGAGATAAACTACAAAATAGTGTAAAAAACAATATTACCGCACAAACTAACCCGAAACAAAAATGGATATCCATTGGATTGGCCCAGAACTGAAACGCCTTCTAAAAAGACAAGGCAAGCTGTACAAACGCAAAAGAAAACAGGTGACCCATTACACATACAGCAGTACTTGGAACTGAAACGTCGTATACAGAAGCTCACCCGACAATCGTACTGGAGATATGTAGAAGACATAGTCACGCCCAGGAGGACGAACATGAATACACTGGCATGAAAAGATTCTGCATACATAAAGCAAAAGCGTAGTGATAACTGTGGTGTTTCATCATTAAAGCATGAAGGTAAAAACTGTATGCAGAACCAGTCGATAAGGCCAACTTGCTAAATAAACAATTCAAATCAGCTTTCTCAAGTAATGTTACAGTGACCAAGGATGAGTTTGACAAAGCGAACATCATGCTACCAAATGACCAAAACTTTCCAATAATTAACAACATTGACATTACACTAAACGGCATCATTAAGCTATTGAAAGCCCTCAAGCCGCATAAAGCCCCGGGCCCAGATAATCTGACACCTCGGGTATTAAAAAGAGCTGGCCCTGGAAATTGCACCCATCCTCCAATGTATATACCGGAAGTCGCTGATGACCAGTATTGTTCCAGATGACTGGCGTATCGCGAACGTCACCCCTGTATACAAGAAGGGACCCAAATACATGGCTGAGAATTACAGAACCCATCTCACTAACTAGTGTATGCTGCAAGCTAATGGAACACATCATAGCCAGTACGATCATGAATCACGGTGAACGACATGAAATCCTCTACCCATTGCAACACGGCTTCCGGAAAAAGAAGAACCTCCTGCGAAACACAACTGATAGAATTTGTTGACGACCTATCATCCAATCTACAGGACGGAAAGCAGACTGATGTCCTCGTCATGGACTTTGCAAAAGCCTTCGACAAAGTTAGCCACAGCCTTTTAATCCATAAGCTCCATCGATATGGTATACAAGGTAGTATCAACAAATGGATTCATAGCTGGCTATCAGACAGGAAGCAGACAGTCGTCCCTTCGACGGGAGCACTCAGACTGCGTAAATGTAGAGTCCGGTGTACCGCAAGGATCTGTGCTAGGCCCAGGACTCTTCCTCTACTACATAAATGACCTGGCAGAAGGTCTGAAATCCATCGCCCGACTGTTTGCAGATGACACTATTGACTATATGACCATTACAGCCAGTGAAGATGCCCAGTTAATTACAAGAGACCTGAACAAATTGGCAGACTGGGAAACCAGGTGGAAAATGAAATTTCATCCTAAAAAAATGTAATGTCCTGACTGTTACCAACAAAAGGCAGCCAATTCAGAGCAACTACACACTCCACGGCCACACCCTCGAACCTGTTACCACCTCCGCAAAATACCTGGTCTCACTATAACTGGTAGCCTGCGCTGGGATATTCATATTGCCAACCATCTGTACCAAAGCCAACAGAACGCTTGGATTCCTAAAGCGAAACCTGAAATCGTATCCAAGTCGATCAAAGAACAGGCGTACTTCACGCTTGTCAGACCTCTATTAGAGTATGCCAGTCCAGTCTGGGACCCCGTACACAGAAACCAACACCAACAAACTGGAAATGGTACAACGAAGGGCCGCCAGATATGTTTCAAACAGACAGCACAATACCTCAAGTGTAACAGACATGCTGACCAAACTCAAGTGGAGGTCTGTCAAGGACAGAAGGCGGGACAAGAGACTCTGCATGATGTACAGGATTGACCGGGAACTCGTAGCAATAAGCAAAGCTGCAGATTATAATAAGCCCCGAACCGACGAACCCGACATGATCATCAACGAGCATTCCAATTAATGACTAGCCGCATTGACGCCAGGAAAATGTCCTTCTTTCCCAGAACTGTCAGAGACTGGAATACCCTACCACCAGATATCGCTGATGCTGACTCCCTGGACACATTTAAGGTCCGGGTGGCAGTCCAACAATACTAAGACGTACTGCACTTGTTTTTATCATATTTTAACATTTTAGCCAAGTGAAAAACAGTAAAACTTTCTCTTGTGACGTGCTACCTCTGCGCACGCGCATACTACATCAAACCGGGCAAAATCTTCAATCAGTTGAAGGAGGCCTGTATACGGCAGAAACAGAAACAGAAACAGTTATATGTAGTACATTTCAGCCGCTGACATTTCGGATAACCTTCAACTCTGTAAAGCCACAAAGACATTAAGGGTATTGGAAGTTTGACACGAGGCCTTTGTCTATTGTCTATTTTTTCCCCTCCTACCTTTACTTACTTTGGAGTAAAAATACGAAAATTTAAAACACAAGGAAGCCAAATAGCCTATGGCACGACGGAATATATAGTAGATCTACGAATGCAGACACTTTGTTAAAATATGCAGTGACAAAAAAGTTATTGAAGTTTTGGTGGTCTCCTCTGTGTAAACAACCATGCCGTTACGAATTGTTCAGACATTTTCGGGTCGAGTTTAATGAAAATAAGGTATATACCCCTGTATATAACCCACATAGCCTACAAGTATCCACAATGTAACACTTTTTACGGGTTTTCGTCATTCGCATTTCTTTCAAGTCCGTGAAAAGGACGTGTAAAGCACTCTAAATGTTTGGCGGTGGAAGTGCATGCGAAAAAGGTCAGCGTAGGCGTCAGCTAAATGTACATGCCTACGCTGGTTGCTATTATTGTGTATATAATGTTATAAGACAAACTTTAAGCAAGTCTTAGTTGTTATAATATTTGAATTACCCTGACAGTGTACGCCCGTCGGGCAAAAATAGGGACGTAAATACATGCACAGCATGAAGTCACATATGTAATATTTCTGAAAGAAGCTTGTTGTTTTAAGAGTCGGGTGTATTGTGTCGAATAAACGGCTTCATTGCTAAAACTGAGTTCGAAAATAAAAACAGCAGATGTCGATATTTTATTGAGCGTTATAAGAGTTAACGATTGACTTTACTGTATACTTGTATGATTTTCAAAGACAAAATATTTGTTCAGCTAGTCATGTGTCTAAGATATTTGTTTGTGGTGATCGATTGAAAATAAAAATCACACACACATATATACTACCTGAAATAGAGAAGCACGTGAACAAAATCGCAGAAGTACTTGTATCAGACAACGATGGAAACATAATTGATGTTACATATGTAACAGTACTTCCCTAGTCCGGTAAGGGAATACCATTGGAGGGGGGTGGGTCATGAAGATAACGACAATTGGTTGTATCGCTTTATACGAGTTAGGCCCGACGCCGCTCCCTGCTCTTTCTCCCGCTTACTCGAAAAGATATATATGTGTTGTCTTCCAACTACTATCGTGGACCGAATGATCGAAACATAATAAAAAACCCGTGCAAGAAAAATTTGACAGAATTAATAACTGCTGAAAACACGGCTGATGAAATATCTTCCGGCATGACTGAAAAAGCAGAATCTTCAAGCAGTGTCTTCAGCAATGTAGCTTTATTCTTCCATGGCACGCGGGATTCTGTAGGCTATTGGGACATGTGATATGCTCCAGATGACATCCAATTCGGTCTCTTTCTCTCTCTCCCCGATCTTCTAAGTTGCACCTCCTCCGCAGTCTCTTCCCCATCTGAAACATACAAAGGAGTTTCCAACTCTGCGGTTATCCCCGGCACTTCTGCAGCTTCCTCCTCTTCAGAAGTGTGAGCGTCCTCACCCTGCTCCATCCCGGGGTCTCCCTGCACAGATCCAAGATATGGCTGTGCAGGAAGAATATGCTCACCTGTACTGGCCCCAGAGCCTTCTACAACATCGGTATTGACGTTGAGCTCTGTGCCTGGAGTGGACAAATAAATTTCCGACTCCGCGTCACTCACTTCGTCTTCTTCTTCTACTACTTCTATTTCTCTCGGTGCGGGGACTGGTTTCGTATGTGGTTCTGGTATCGGTCTTGTCCGAGGTTTTGGAACAGCTCTCGGTCTAGGCCTCGGCGTAGGTTTTGGCTTGTCGTCTGGAAGTGGTGGTGCTGTATCTTCATCAACGGATTCTTCTTCATGGAGCGATCCGATCGGTAAAAGAAGGTTCCTATGAAGAGTCCTGTACTTACCTGTACCATTTTCCCGACGAACTTCGAAGACCGACACATCATTACTTACCTGTTTATGGATGACATAAACATCTTCAGACCACTTGTCTTCAAGTTTGTGCCGACCTTCGACGGCCAAAATCTTTACGAGAACTCTGTCACCAGGTTGTAAGTGTGCTCCACGAATCCTTGTGTCGTAGAACTTCTTTTGATTTCCTTGCGACTTCTCAATCACTTCCTTGGCCTTCTCATAGGACCGCTGGAATCGTGCGCGTAAATCTGACGCATACTTTCCCAGTGGCTGGGTTACTTCATTCTGGTCTAAGCCGAACGCAAGATCCACAGGAAGACGAGGTTCTCTCCCAAACATCAAGTGGAATGGAGTCTGTCCTGTGGTATCGTGTCTCGTATAGTTGTACGCATGGACAAGTGGTCCTATGTGAGCGACCCAATCATACTTCTTATAGACATCCAAGGTGCCAAGCATGTCAATAAGAGTCCGGTTGAACCGTTCACACATACCATTGCCCATGGGATGGTACGGGGTCGTCCTAGATTTCGCAATCTTTGTAACCGAGCACACTTCCTTCATCAACTTGGACTCGAAGTTGGCTCCTTGGTCTGAGTGTATCCACTTCGGCAGCCCGTAGTGGCGCACACATTGGTTGATGAAGGCATCAGCGGTGGTTTTCGCCGTCATGTTCTTTGTGGGAATGGCCTGTGCATATCTGGTGAAATGGTCCGTATGACTAGAAAACATACCTGGATTCCACCCTTGGCAACATCCAACATAAAATATCCATGCACACCAATTTTAATGGTTGGTTGTGTAGTCTGGATGCTAACCAAAGGAGCTCTATGGGTACCCTGGGTCTTGAATCGGACACAGCGGCCACAATTCTTAACCCAGTGTTTTACATCACTCGCCATTCCATGCCAGAAGAATTTATCTCTAATCAAAGACAGGGTTCTGTCTCTGCCAGGGTGGCCAACATCGTTATGGAGCATTCCCATAACTTTGTTGATCCACTCGGCAGGAAGAATCAACTGAAGACTTGACTTGTCCTGTATGATTACTTCTCGGTACAAAACACCGCGTACAAGCTTCAGATTGTCGAAAGTGCGCGAAAATGAAAGATGATCCTTGGATCCAGCGTGGGGGACCGATTTTTTCCCGCTTCTTACTGCCTGAATCCAAGGCTTCAAAATAGTATCTCTGTACTGCGCCTGACGAATTTCGCTGACTGACATCTGTGTCATGTCATCAGTGCCAAGATTATCAAGAACATCTTCGGACATTGAAATAGTTTCAATGTAAGGTTGGCACTTAATTCCATGACACACAGCTTGTACCGTGTCCACCGAAACAGATTCGGTGTTCAATGGATGTCGGGACATGGCGTCCGCATCAACATTGCCCTTTCCAGGCCTGTACTTGATGTCAAAATCGAAACTGGAAAGGGCGGCAAGCCATCTATGGCCTGTAGCGTCCAACTTGGCGCTAGTCAGGACGTAAGTCAGAGGATTATTGTCCGTCAAAACCGTGAACTTATGGCCATACAGATAGTCCGAAAACTTCTCTGTGACTGCCCATTTTAAAGCAAGGAACTCCAGCTTGTGAGCCGGATAATTCCGTTCCGTCTTGCTCAGTCCATGGCTGGCGAAATAAATAGCCCTCTTCCCGCCGTCCTGCTCCTGGCACAAAACTGCTCCTAAACCCTTCTGACTGGCATCTACATGTAGTTCGAAAGGTGTAGTAAAATCGGGGAAACCTGAACAGGAGGCGACGTCAAGATCTTTTTAAGATTGGAAAAAGATTCCTCTTGCTCCGGACCCCAGTGTCAAGGCCTAGGTGGTGTCAATGGCTTGCTTTTCCGCCTCTTTTTTGTTGCGGTTGTCGGCATAATGTCAGTTAGGGGACGAGCTACTGCCGCAAATTTTGCGACGAACCTCCGGTAATATCCGGCAAAACCGAGAAATTGGTGCACTTCCTCAGCGTTCTGCGGACGCGGCCAATTCACCACCTTCTCGATTTTAGCTGGGTCAGCTTCTATCCCCTCACCCGACATAATGTGACCTACGTACTTCACTTTCTTTTTAAGAAAAGAGCACTTCTTGGGCGACAATTTTAGGCCACATTGGCGTAATCTGAGAAGCACAAGCTCAAGCCTCTCGATGTGCTGTTCGTAGCTGTCACTGAAAATAATGACATCATCGAGGTAGATGAAGCATATTTTGGTGTGCAGCTCACCAAAACAGTCTTCCATCGATATGTCGCAGGAGCATTCGACAAACCAAAAAGTAACCGGTTATGCTCCCAAATCCCGAGAGGACCCACGCTAAATGCGGTCCTCTCCTTGTGCTCCACAGCCACATCCACCTGGTAATACCCGCTCTTCATGTCCAAGACGGTGTAGTACATAGCTCCGGCAAGCGCATCGAGGACCTCGTCTATGCGAGGCAAAGCGTAAGAGTCCTTGATAGTAAGAAGATTAAGCGCTAGGTAATCGACGCACATACGCAGCTTCCCGTCCTTCTTGCGAGCTAAGACCACACCGGAAGACAAGGGGGAGTGAGAACGTCTTATAATGCCAGCAGCCGCAAGCTGCTTGAGGTGGTCTCGCACCTCATCAAACATCCCAGGAGGGATCCTCCTATGGCCAGATGAACTAGACATTGAGACTGAGGGGTGCACATTGGAGCAGCAGCGTCAACTAAGGGATCTCATTGGTAGATTTCCAGACGTTTTTTCTCAGAATGATAATGACATTGGTCATTATGTCGGAGTTGAACACCGGATCAATCTAACCAATGAGATTCCCTTGTTTGTATACTACCATTGATGAGATGGTCAGATTCCAGAATACTGAAGTGGTCACTGGAACAAACCCAGTGGCTTCTTGCATCATCTACAATTCACAAATGGTTGAATGAACCCGTTTACCCCTAAAATACAATTAACTAGAATGGAATATTCAAGTTTGATTTTCAGACTATTCTATTAAAATAATGAATTCTTCCACGGAAACGGTGTCGCGCCTGCCGAGGCATTTGACCATAACATGATCATGGGCACGAAAAAGGTCAAGGTTATGTTAATGGCATCATGAGTGTGTTCTACATGCTTACATGTATCAAGCGTCCAAATATTGAAAATATCCATCATGTAATAGTACAGTTATATGATGATGAAGAAACTTGTACAAATGTTTTGACATAAAAAAAATGGCTAAGTAGTTCCACAACCATGTAAAGGTAAAAAAGGTCAAAGTCATGTTAAAGGGGCATAAGTGTGTTCCAAATGCTTAAATGGATCAAGTAATATTAAAGGTATATATGGTGATACATGAAGAACTGGTACAAATTTTTGACGTCAAAGTGTTTCTGCAACAATGTGAAGGTCAAGGTCATTTTAATGGCAGCACGAGTGTGTTCCAAATGATCATATGTATCAAGAAATGTAGGGTTGGGAGATGGGGAATGTAGGATTGGCAGATGGGAAATGTAGGGTTGGGAGATGGGGAATGTAGGATTGGGAGATGGGAAATGTAGGGCTGGGAGATGGGAAATGTAGGATTGGGAGATGAGAAATGTAGGATTGGGAGATGGGGAATGTAGGATTGGGAGATGTGAAATGTAGGGTTGGAAGATGGGAAATGTAGGGTTGGGAGATGGGAAATGTAGGATTGGGAGATGAGAAATGTAGGATTGGGAGATGGGAAATGTAGGATTTGGAGATGGGGAATGTAGGGTTGGGAGATGGGAAATGTAGGATTGGGAGATGGGGAATGTAGTATTGGGAGATGGGAAATGTAGGATTGGGAGATGGAGAATGTAGGATTGGGAGATGGGAAATGTAGGATTGGGAGATGGGAAATGGGAGATGGGAAATGTAGGATTGGGAGATGGGAAATGTAGGATTGGGAGATTTGAAATGTAGGGTTGGGAGATGAGAAATGTATTA
>JAQRGA010001639.1:0-10039 GCA_029237695.1 Conchocele bisecta
GATTATTGCATACTCATTAAAAATCCAATATGGCCACCAGATGCGTATAATCGGTTAGATATTGTTTTATACTGTTAGCAAATCGATGTGTTTTGGACTCATTGAACTACTCTAATATCACGTCATTTAGATCAATTACCTCAGCAATCAATTCGGACTCACCCTCTTCAGTCTGATTACGTGTTAGAGGATTCTTACAGGCTTCTCCGCCCCCACAGAGACAGAATACTGTACATCCTAGCTTGGAGCAGCTGCAAGCTGCTGTACGGCACACAGAGGTCTTGCAGTTGCATCGTATAAGACGTAGTATGTCGGTAGGCGCTGAAGGGACATCCGCTGACACTGTTCGAGGAAGGAGGATATCCTGGTGGTCAATCTCCCAACCATATTCTGTTGGCTCCATGTTTGGCGGCGACTCGTGAAGTGCTGCCTTCCATGTGGTGACTTGCAAATGGCATCTGTGAACATTTTCAATGAACGCAGCTGTGGTGGGTGGAAGAGAACACAGTTTCACCGACGATGCACCAGTCTTTCCTGTTTTTGCGCGCCACATTTTGATTCTGCATTCTGTCATGGATGTGCATTCCTTCGTTACATTGCCATATGTAGCGCATATGAAGTTAGTGGCCTGAGTTTCAACAGCTTTCATATCGGCTTTTAACATCGCCAACTTGCGAAAGTGAGTGGTATCCCTTCTTGTAAAGTTTGATGGCCGATGCTTTGCCGATGCCATGTAATGAAGCTACAGTGTCGGCACCAGTCAGCGCATGGATTGCCGGCAGATCATCTGCTAGATCACAGTGTGCTTCGGTAGTTGCGCGAATATCTATGACCACTCTTTCTTTCACTGGCGATGACATGATCATTGGGGCGGAGTTCCTACCTTGACATTCGCTATGATAGAAGTGAATAAGCAACACAAATACGTCTGTGTCATCACATACTACCCGAATTGACTTACCCAAGAGCGATGATGAGATAGCATGCTGTGCTATAAGAATATCAGCCTCCTCATGAGTGGAGGAGAGGTCATGTCGGTCAATCCTGATGCCTCTTGATATCTCTATCGGTACATCACTGACACCGGCCAAAGTAAGCGTGTGCTTTTGTGTTGCATGCGTATAGTAGTCGTGGTCGAGAAGACCTTTTGCGAGCATTGCATTCAGTTGGGTCTTGTTCTCTGTATTGCTGAGAACAACTTGCCTGGCAGGAGGGGCATGCATCTCTGGTGTCAGCTTATATACACGACTTGACCCCGCCCTCTGCATCCTTGTGACTGCCTTAATGCTATTGGGGAAGTATCTATCAAAAACAAGGGTGACATTTGCTGTTTGTAGAGCTTTATATACGAATGTCTTGAAGGAGTCCACGTACACAGAGAGTTTGTCAGATGGCCACACTATAACCCAGAGAAGAGCCGACACATCATAGATCACAGTGTCTGGATTTGGGATGTTACGCTCTGAAACAACCACTTTCAGTTTTTGCTTTAGTATCGATTTTGACTTAGTGATTTTCATTTCACCATCCGAATTGAACATCGATGGCGGATATGCAGCCAGTTCATATGTCAACACATTGTCAAAATTTATCTCCCGAGAACTTGCTAGTAGGCCGATGACATGTGCATATATGAGCTCCTGGTCATACACCCGTTCCTTACCTACTAACACATGCTTTTTCTTCACATCCATCGTGATCACAAGCTTGCTGAGAGGATCATAGAACGATCCCGGCCAACCAGCTCTGAAATCTTTCATTACCCGTTTTCCAAGCATGACTGCCTCGTCAGCATTGACATCGGGATGAGCAATCTGTCCTGTGACAATGTTCATAAGTGCACCATCTGGATGAGCCCTATCGTCCAATGGGTTGATGCCGACCTCAAGTGTGTTGCGTATGCTTACTCGATCAGTCTGATACGCTTTGATTCGGCCGTCACTCTCTTCTTTATGGTGAGTATGGAGAGTCTCCTGTTCGCTGTTGGTCATTGCACGAACATTTTGTGATACCTCCCCACACAGGGCAAAGCTGAGGGCCCACTTCACCATCTGATTATAATCTGTAGCCACCCCGACAACCCCAGATGGTCCATGTCCCAACCGCATGTATGTTGTCTCTATGAACATGTCTGTCCAAGTTGCATTATAGATGCCCGGGATGTGGCGCACAAATGCACCATTATGTAGCCTTTTGATCATCTCGGGAGGGAGGCTTTTCATATGATGAATGTAGAAGTCACCATACCGTGCATAGTTGTGGCAGCAGCACAGAACGGAAATATGGTAGCATGGCATCTGCAGCGAGAAGGTGAAGAGCCCAGTCACCCTCGTGTCCTGCACGGGAGAAGTGCATCATTATGATGACTGCTTTGACCAGATTATCAGTCCACAACTTTGCAGTTCTGCTTCGACTTGCTCGCACATCTAGTTCGTCAATGAGGCGAGTGAATGATGTAACTCCCTCAGAAGTTACTATACCACGGAGAACCTCCTCCACTAGCATCCTGAGAGCGCGGAAGTTTTGTGGGTATTTCTTCCCGCTTAACATTTTATCTACACTCCCAAATGTGTTGGCCAGGATCTCTTTCATGCCACTACCAGCCATGATGACAGCTGTTGTGTGAATGAAATTCATAAGCATGTGCATGCCACCGAGTACTGGAACGACTGACTCAAAGTATGAGGGTTCATGGAAAAAGATATGTCTATGGTGACTTTGTATAGTTGCTGGTCAACTGTAAATACTAGCATGTCCTCACCTGCAGCTATTACAAGTGACAAACCTTTCTCGATTGCAGTTTTTATGTGTCTGGGTGATGCAGGAGGCGATCAACAAGTGGTAGGAATGCAACTGTTGTCTTTGGCTGAGGTAGTATACCTGCATCACGACATAATTTTGTATTATATCCATTATATTCTGGACATTTCTGTTCAACATGAACGTCCTGGAGGAAGGCAAAGTCGTTTTCCATGGCCCTTTGCGCAGTGATGACCTGTGTAGCTAAATGGGCTAGTGGGGGTACTTGTCTCATAGATTGCTGGACAGGCATTGCAGGCTTTTTGGGTCCATTGTACGACTCCCGTTGTACATCAAACTTAATCGGTTTCGAACGATCTTGCATTGGTTGTCGTTTAATCGTTTTCAATTTGGGAACCACCCCATCCACACAGCCAGTGGAAGGGAGCTGAACCTGTGCCATGATCATGGCGAGACAGTGGACGCAAAGCTGGCAGTTGGGAGATGATATCTCGGCGTCAAAATTGTCACAGATACAGTGACTGAGACCGTTTCCACCAAAAGCTCCAAACCCTGCATCATCATATGTCTGTGACACATGTACAGCTGCTGAGTAAGTGAATAAAACGACTTCATAGTATGAGCAGCAAACGGAGTACTTGGACAACTCGGAAATCAATAGTTTGTTTCGCCGCATGAGTACGCCAAATGCTATCTGCAGATCTGTTGGTTGGGAACATACCACCCCCGTTATGATATTTGCGATCAGAATCATTGGAGTGAATCATTGTCAAACTTTGAAGATATCTTTGATAGAAGTGACGACGTTGTTTCACCAACGGGTTTTGGTTCCCGTGCTAACTCTTTATCAATGTTTTATTACGTATTTCTCCCTCCTTTGTTTTAATGCAAGACATTCACTGGCTATTACAGCTGCGACTCGTTCAACACAATAATCCAGATCATCATCAGCATTCTTCACCAAGTGCAATGTTTTTGCCAATGCACTTCTGAATCCCATGATATTTGCAAAGCCAGTGATGACAAAATAACTACATTATCACCATGATATTCAGCTATTTTCTTAAACAGTGTTTTGCGTGAGATGCAAGAACCACCCTCATCGACGTAATGTTCGAACAACTCGATGGAGCTCCATGTTCTATGTGGATCTTCTAGCATACGTTTGCAGACACAATCGAATGCTGGATCATCTGAAGACTTACCCCCATTACTACCACCGTATTGAGCACTACGTGCAGCCAAGAAATTGGCTCTGCACGATTCGTGGCAGCGTACATCTGCAGCATGCAGATCTCCCACTGCACTGAGTACCCTTTCTTGTATAATCTCACCAAGTTTGTCATTCCTCTTATGGCAGATGTCGAGTATATATTGTTTATATTCTATGCCATCTGCTTTTACATTACTTCTTATTTGGAATGCAACGTTTACGCCTTTCCATTGGAATTTTTCGCATCATACTCTGATGTGAGAGGACATGCAGATACAGCAGGACAAAATAAGCAATGCTGTCTGAAGTCGAACTGTTGAGCTTCACTTGATCTCAGCCGTTTTGGGGCGCTGTCATCAGTATCTCCATTGTCACACATCTTACGCACATGAGCTACATGTGCTTTGACATTGTCGTAGATGTATACCGGGATACACATGACTTATGAACCTTAATGCAAGGGTTATTGGGCTCTGATGCTAGCAAAGACTCAAGCCGTACATGATAACTGTCATCCACTGTTTACTGCATTGAATGATAGTCTCAATGCGAATTTTAAAACTGTTTTGCAGCTTCTCCTTCTTCTTTATACAACCATATAAGTCGTGGAAAAGGCAATTGTCATTTGAATTACTAGCCATTGTGAGCAGTAGCCTGAGTAGGTTATTTGTGTAGCGAGTATACAATCCTGCTGTCTCGTTGACTAACACACATTCATCTCACGTAAACGTGTGTTTAAATCATGGCGTTGTTGTGGTGAAGTTGGCCAAATGGCATTAGCGCGGGAATGTGGTTACATCCAATGCGTTTGTGACTATACCAAAATATTTAGTGCAAAAAAAATCATAGCGTTGTTTATTTAAACTCACAAATAACAGCATTGAGTAATACCCATGAGCATGTCTATATCGGTGTGAAATATACCGTAGTTATCCTGAATATTTGTACATAAATACATGTGTAAAATTGTTTATACCCAGATAGACAGCTCCTCGATGAGCTGTATTATTCCAGCTTGATTTGGACGCCTTGAAGGACAGAAGAACCAAGTTGTTCACTTTTTAGGCTGTTTCAATGATAGTTAAGAAGCCGAAATATGTACGGTATGATATTACGGTAACAAATAATTGCGGAATCAGTGTATACCAATGCAGTTAAACATACATGGGGAATTTGAACAATGTTTAATTACTGTCAGAAAAATAGTGGTCGAAACTTGTATAGTATCATTTTAGCAACGTTTTGACGATTTTTCGGTGGCCATATTGACTTTTGCCGGTAGTGTTTGACTCCTAATCACAGGTTTAACCACCCTATTGGATTCCTAGCACTAACATTATATTTAGTAATATAAATAAATAATATAAAATATAAAGTAATATAAAGCGGCTAAGGCGGCCATATTGGATTTTCAAAAAATGCCACTGGACGAAATTTTGCACACACTCTGAAAAATGTTGGCACAGACCTTTATAAACATAAATCCGACAACAGAAAAAGTCTAGACTCCATTTCCACCCTATGTGTAATTTCCTCCTGACTATATCTCTGCAGTCCTATGTCACATTGACTTGAAACTTCACAGGGGTTGAAATTTCACTCGCCCAGCTCGGCATGGCGAGTGCTTTTTGTGGCGGTCGAGTACTTTCTACAGGCACTCGCCCAGTTTGGCGAGTGAAAGATTTGGTCAGGATTTTTTTTTCTGAAAAAATTTCCAATTAATTCCATCGATAACGGCCAACAAATGGTATTAATTCAGCGACCATTTGTTGTTTACAGTTTACGTCAATTTGCGGGAAGTAAGATTCAAGTAGTGTCTATGTACACGGTTACGGGTAGAATCGCTAGCGATTTTGAACACGGTCCATATCGGGTAAGTTTAATTCACAGATTATTTGTCGGCTGTACGCGGCCGGGCTAACAAATAATATGACTGCGAGTATAGACTAGTGTATACGCGGCCACATATATCGTCTCGTATGCAGTTGGGTTAACGCGCATTTCAGACGCCGAACATAACGGCTTGTGACAAAACGGTCGGCACCGGGTCCGAAACCATTGAATTTAGTAATTAAGGCAGCGCGCAGCGCATGCAAACATAGCCACTATAAATTAAACAAAATCTATGTCACTCAATGCTTATAGAAAATAAGAAGCATGCAAGCCTCTGAGCAAATTCGCTGCTAAAAAATGTTGTTGAAGAAAAAACTCGACGAAGTTTATCTCCCGATAAATAATATTTATTTGTTTGTTTATGTTCATTTAATACTTAAACTATAAATAACAATACTATGAATATGTCTCATATGTTTTGGTAATGATCATATATATGTAAAAGCTTCTTTTTTTTAAATAAGATGCAACATTACAAATACTGGAAATAGCATTTTATTTTTTTAAAAAACTGGGCGAGTAACTTTTTGACCTGGGCAAGTACTTTTTTTTTTTACTTGCCCAGCTGGGCGAGCGGAAAAAAAGGATTTTTTCAACCCCTGCTTCATATACTTATTAGTCATCATCCATATATTCATGCTGTATCCCACTCATGCGGCCCCTGTCCCCAAGGTCAAGATCAAATGACTTAGAAGTTTGCGTTCCAAAATCTGCGTTAAAGTTTTTAAATACCTTACATCTCTGCAGTCCTAAGTGACATTGACTTGAAACTTCATATGCTTATTAGTCATCATCCATATATTCATTCTGTGTCCCACTCATGCAGCCCCTGTGCCCCTATGTCAATGTCAAATGACTTAGAAGTTTGTGTTAAAATTTCTGTCAAAATTTGCGTTAAAGTTTTCACATACCTATTATCTCTGTAACCGTAAGTCAGATTTGCTTGAAACTTTGTATGCTTATTGGGCATCAAACTTCAAATAAATACACTCTGAGACCATCAAATGCCTCGACGGGCTCGACATGCGAGCCGCGGCCATCCTCGTTTTTTATTTAGGTTAAAGTTTTTAAGAACATTATTTATATCTCTGAAACTGCTTCGCCAATTCACTCGAAACTTCACATGGGTGTTTATCATCATCCATATTTTCATTATATGCCCAACCTGTGGGGCCCCTGTGCCCAATGTCAAGGTCAAATTACTTTGAAATTTACCTTAAAGTTTTGACGTATACTATATCTCTGCAACCTCTTCACCGATTAACTTCAAATTTCACATAGGTAGTATGTGTATGGGTTAAAGATTTTTTTCATTAAAACTTTTCTTTTAATACTATCAAATGCCTCGGCGGGCGCGACATGCGGGCCGTGGCCATCTAGTTGTGAAACGTATTCCAAAAATGTATTTTATATTGCTTAATACACAACTTTTCTATAAATATACGTAATAGTTACAGTTCATCTATGGAATTTGCTCGAGTGTTGCTAGTGCAGAGATTAGTTATTAAAAATTTAGTATGTGAACTATAACTATCTTATTGTTTGCCCAGCCCCTTCGCTTGCACATGTCTTTTTAAATGTAGCTCCGCCCATAAACTACTATGTTATGCTAGTTTGATACATGTATATGTCTGAACAGGATGTCACATGAATTTCTGACAACAAGGTGTCTGGTTCTAAATTACTTATTGAAACATTTAATGAAAATATATAATAGATATTGGCAAGAGACACAATATGTGATTAATTGAAACAAAATGCTATGTTCGAGAAACTAGGGCAAACAATATTTGTTCTAAATAGTGCATGTGTCACTTTGGTTTAAGCTTGATTTATTTAAACTGAAAACAATCAGATTTTCTTGCAGACTGCAGGACCTGGAGAAGCGGGTATTTGTAGAGAGCGGCGAGTTGCCTGGCATCGTCTGTGATGTCAAATCCAAGGTCGAGGAACTCAAGACTAAGCTGCAGGTAGCTCCTTGTAGTCCATAGCTGTGTAGGCCGCCAGTCTCGCGAGAGCCACTGTCCGTGGGTCCGGTTAAGAAGTCTGCCCGAGTTTCTCCTGTCACCTGGGGGTGGGTGGGGGGGGGGGGGTGGGGGGGGGGGGCATTTGTGTACCAACATGTCACTTTTTCTTGTTTGTTGAAAATATATGATTATTTTGTTAATTTTCTGTAGCAGTTCTGTGTTGTTAGCACTTGCCTGAACCGCGTCATTGAGACGATTAAAATGAGTGGTAACAACGTACACTTTCATTAAGAAATAAAAAAAATTGGGAAGTTTTTTTTCTCTCAAAAGTTTCATCCTACTTTGTACCATATCACATGTGTTAAATATAGAATACATTTACTGGGCATATACAGTCTACACTTGTTACCTCAGACTCTCTTAAGTCAAACTACTGTTAACTCGAGGTAAAGTCTTGGTCCCAATTACATGTTCTCCTATATAGTAATGCTCAAAGTATTTTCCTCAGTCCCTTGGACTTTGCGTCAACCAGTATAGACTGGACTAATGCCATGTTTATCAGACGAGGCTGCTAGATGCGTAGTAATTTCAAGGTTATCCAAAGAGTTCTTATTGTTACAATGGCAAGTCTTATACAATTTATCTCAAAAGACCCTACTGTCTGTTTCATGTAAATTGTCCATTTTTTCTGGTTTAAGTATACAGAAACAATTTTTATGCCCCACCAATTTATTGGGGTGGGGGGTGGGCATTATGTTTTACCCCTGTCCATCTGTGCATTATGTTTTACCCCTGTCCATCTGTGCATTATGTTTTATTTTACCCCTGTCCATCTGTGCATTATGTTTTACCCCTGTCCATCTGTGCATTATGTTTTACCCATCTGTGCATTATGTTTTACCCCTGTCCATCTGTGCATTATGTTTTACCCCTGTCCATCTGTGCATTATGTTTTACCCCTGTCCATCTGTGCATTATGTTTTACCCCACTGTCTACTTGCTTAAATACGTTTTTTGCCTGTGGCAGATGCACTTCTAATAATAGACAGTGCATCAGTTTGACATTTTACACGTTTGAAAAACGTGTCCCATTTGATATATTTGTGAGTAAGGGTAGAAATGCTCAAATGTTTAGCTTTTTGTGTTATTTGATTTGATGCCATATTATTTGCTGTAGGTGTCAAACCCTCCAAGTAGTGAAACTGCCCTATAACATGTACAAACTATAATGGCGGAGATGGCAACTCGATGTATAATATATTCTAAGAAGAACAGAGTCAGATATACTTTATATAGATATTCAGTCACATGTATGATTCCACTACATTTGAAACAAAAGGTCGTCTTCTATACAGTCAGTCCTTAATAATGAAAAATGGCAATAGGGCAATATTTATTGTCTGACATCAGACCAAATAAGATACTTAAGCTAACAATAACAAATCGCATGTTGTAAATACTTGTTTTGGGAGCATATTACATTATTATTATTAGTTTATCTGCCATATTCTCAGCCGTCTGTGGTAAATGCTGTAAGAGAACAAACTGACTGATAGCTTGTGCGTACTAGGATGTCTCAGATGGCAACTCTATGCACAGTATAATAATGCACTAAGAACAATCGAGTCACGTGTACTTAATACAGATATTCAATTATGTGTACAAACCTATTGTCCTTGAAACAAAGAATAATGTTCTATAAAGTCTGTTCTTAATAACCAGTACCGTACATTAATATCTTTATTCCGGGTGAATACAATGTAATCCTGTTGGATCATAGCTTTTAGTGGAAAATTGAGACATTGTTCGATGCTTTAGAAGTATGACACGACTGTCATCAATAATGATGAAGAGAATGATTTGATAAAATAGACTATGATGTGCTCGAACCATCTTGTACATCAAACTAGTCCTACAGTTCTCCACTGACCAAGTTCATACTGCCCGTGCATGACTAATTATACCCGTTTTTTGACTACGGAATTCCCATTTTTGACTTGTACATCGAACTTCACTCACATTTTTTTAACCGATCCAATTCATACTTTGTATACCTCACCACAGTCAAGTGCTGCAGTGCATAACACAAAATTGTTCACTCCTCCTTAACTCCATAGGGAATTACTGCCCTTTTTCGTGTTTTGATGTGTTCTAATGACAATAATAAACAATAAAGACTGTTCTCTATCTCCTGTTTGTTTTTAGC
>JAQRGA010000164.1:0-104084 GCA_029237695.1 Conchocele bisecta
CCAGATGCAATGTATAGTAAAGAACAAATGGATCAAGATTTTTGAGAATTTACGGGATTAATAAACTGTGGCTGGTTGAAGACCGGGACATAGTGCCCAATTTGGTGCACCACAACGTATGACAACAACAGCAAAATAAACTACAGTTGGTCAGTAAGCGAGGCTTACGGAATACTTCCCCCGCGTGGGGCCCAGGTTACCCCTAATTATATTAAAAAAAAATTTAATCCAATGTGTGGGCTTTGTGACTTGACTCTGGGGCAATTAGCGGGGGCCGGCATGAATGTGAATTTGGTCACAGGGATGGTAGGAAGGTCCATTGGAGGCTAATGCGTGTATTATGTTGAAATTGTGAAGCAGATCGAGCAAGGAAATAGAAGTTATTAACCGATTTCTTTTGATGTTAAGTTTTGTAAAGAAGAACAATGTTAAGTGGACCTTGTACCTCGAAGATCAGGGGGGTTAGGGGATTTGTCCACAGCATAAATAGTAGAGCCTTTAGAGGAAACATAGCATGTGATGAAAACTTTAATGAATTTAATTTTTCGATGAAAGAAATAGAAAGTTTTATAACATATTTCTTCTTGATGTTAAGTTTTGTAAACGAGACAAAACGTAATGTGCCCTTGATATCAGTGGGGTGGGGTTGGACGGGTCATTAGATTTGGCACAGCAATGATAGTACAACCTTAGAGGAAAAGCAGCCGACGTGAAATATTAAGAATAATTCAATGAATGGAAATAAATAGAAGTTATAACAATATTTCTCTGATGATTAAGTTTTGCAAAGAGACTAAGTATGTTTGACCTTGACCTTGGGAATCGGCGGGGTTTTGGGACGGTCGTGGATTTGGCACAGCATGGTAAGTAGAGGCCTTACCAAGGAATGCAATGTGTGAAATATTAAAGCAACTTTAGATTGAAGGAAATAGAAGTTATAACAATATTTCTCTGATGTTAAGTTTTGTAAAGATACCTAAGTATTTGACCTTGACCTTTGGGGATCAGCGGGGGTTGGACGGCTCGTAGGAGTTTAGGCACTGAGTATAATAACTAAAACACACATAACAAGAAGTGTAAATACTGTTTTCTTTTCTTTATGGATTATTTGGTAATTAGCCCAAAACACTGAAATAACTGCGGAACGTGGCTTCCCATCCATTGGACGCGTCATGAATGTTCCACAATTTTTTAATTTAACAAAATTTCCTGCACTACCTGCATCCTTTTTGTGTTTACATAATTACGTTTTTTGTTTTTCAAATAGTCAGTTGTATAAAACATGACTCAGACTTGCCATACTGAGTCATGATTGACCATATACAGTAAATAGGTACCTTTTCAATTTTCTTTTTCTACAAAATCTTCAAAAAATTTGGGCACATACATATGCCTTATTTATTTTTTTCACATTAACTGTACATTTATATACATATATTACTAAATAATGTCAGTAATGAATCCTTAAAGTTCTTCTATTTCAAGCCGATCTGACTTTGTTTTCGCGATTCCGAGTGTTGTCACCAGTCGCCACATTTCCGCCATCCTTTTGTTGGAGTTTCTTGTGGAAAAAGGAAACTTCGGAGACGGGACAATAATTTATGTAAAATACAAAACATAAATGTTTTTTTCATAGAACGCCTATATTTCTCATATTAAATAGTTACAGGCTGTTCTATTAATGTTACAATCGGTCGATGGGGCCGAATGGGGTTCGCTGCGGGAAACTTCCGTAACAATGAAAGTGGTGCCAATACCACAAGCTATATGTTAGATTCAATATTGGAAAAAAAACATGCTTAACACCTGTTAAACATTGATTAGGTTGATATTAGAAAATAATAAATACGCATGGTAACTTTGCAAAAAAATTAGCTTCCCAATGAAATTTAGTTTAAATAGATTATCCCGTATTGGAGCCTCATTTAGAACGTCCGGGTAAACTAAAGAGTCAATATTTGAACCATTTTACTAAACGCCATTAGTGTTCATGTTGTCCCAAATTTAATTTTATGGGGAGGGGGGGGGCGGGGACAAAACCCCCACCCCCCCCATGGGACACTTTTTTTTAATGTAATAATTTAACCAAACCAATAACAAATTTAACGTTTTAAAAAAGTCAGCTATTTGTTGTTAAATGCGATTTTATTTTCATTTGTGACGGGGTCATACTATTAATTTCGTGTCCTGCCCATTACACGTACTGGTTCAAGGACATTTTTGAAATTATTGCTGTCTTTCATTCTTGATTAATGCTCTACATTACGGTAATACAGAAATACCTCATTGTCTGTACTCGACGATGTTTGGTGAATGCTAACAGACGTACAAATTTCTGCAAAAATTTGCTAAAGTTGAGAAGGAGGACAATACGGCGACAGCCATTGGGCCCCCCCCCCCCCCCCCAAGACGGCATCAATAATTGACCCTACATTTTACGTAACGTCTTACAGGATTCAAAGACACGAACAAAACATTTCATTTTCAGGTAAAGAATTAATTTACTTTATTACTTAGACACAAATAATTTGAAGTCGTGGCCTGACTTCGAGCAGCACTTTTAAACCACAGGGCTACTAAAAATAATTTCCATTGTAATTTAATCTAAATAACCCATTGAATTCAAGTGGGTGGGGGATAGTTCAAACATTGCCTGTGGCCTTGTGCTTGTTGGGCCGAGTCATTGGTTTTTCGCGACCCCAATGTATTGTTTCCACAATTGTTTGGGTTTAAAATAGCTAATTTCTATTAATTTATGGGTCATCTCGGGACTCAGTGTGTTTGTGGCAACCTTCGATACTCGTAGATTCACTTTGTAATATATGTTTTCCGAGTCCAACCAAGTCAAGTACAATTACATTGATTTATTTAGGCTATTATACTGTTATCTATTTCACATATTGTCTATATACGGCTTTTAGCCACTTAAAAAATGACACTACTTTCATTCACCCCCCACCCCCCCCCCCCCCCCCTTTCGAGAGGTCAAATGTTGTTTAAAAAAACTGTCAACAACAGTGAATGAAATAAGTAAAAAAATTGAGGTGTGCGGAATCCATGGTACACTGCAATGCAATTTCAGCACAGCGGTGGACTTTTTCCCCGAAATATCATGAATATAGGCCGGTAGCAGTAATTTCTATTAAGTAAAGTGTACCCGGCTTCGTCCACCGTTATGGGGCTTTGGCTTTACACCACCAATATTTTACATGTCTGATTATTCATGTTGTTTGTTTCTTAAAGACAAGTGTTGTTTCAGAAAGTCCACGTGTTTACACGAATTTAGAAAACCTATAAACAACCAGTGACCAAACAATGTACAAAAAATTGAAGTGCAGTAGTTTGTATTAAGTATTTTGTATTTTGCAGTGGGTGGGCTTTCCTGAAAAATTTTATTTGTACACAGGGTAACCCATGTTTGGTCTGGGGTTGGGGTGGGGATGAGGGACTTCTTTGCTTCATTGGGGGTGAACCTCACAAAATATGGGCGGGGGTGGGGTGAGGAACTATGTTTGTTGGGATTACTAATCGTGTCTGTTAGAAATTCTTGCGCCACCTAATTAATAATTTTTCGTGAAAATGTCCATAATTCCGTCTAAATTTCCCTGAACATTCAAGGCAGTTTCTTGAGTCAGAGATAATCACGGCTAAACAGATGGCTTTTACTATTTCATCTGTCCGTCTATTATACCTGTATCCGCCTAAGCGGAGACCCCCAGGCCAAAATTTGATCAAAATATCAGTCCATTTTGTCCTTGGAGTTTTGCGAATAATTACAGGAATAAAAATGATAAACCCAATGTATATTTTGCAATGTTATTAATTTTGGTTTATGAAAGCTTTTTTTTTAACAGATCTGTTTGTTGATCTATTCATTTACTAAAGCAGGGGACCAGCTAATCATTTTGACCATGTTCTGAATAACTTTGTTTTACCAAACTAATCGGAATTGGGGATAAACAAAAAATTGTGACTTAGGTATACCGATTAAATCAAGCTGATTATTTATTGCCAAAATCAACATAATTTATTTCTTGACGTAAAGCTGGGCAAAACATTACCGTGACAAATTTGTGCATTAGCCGGTGGTGCGCAGAACTTAAGCCCCGAAATGACATTTTGTTTTTTATATGCAGATCAGGAATGTCAGTTTTCATTGGTTTGAATTAACATGTACAGATATGTATGTCAGTTGATTCTTTTTTTTATTTATTTTTTATTTTACATCTAAGTTGGTCCCGGTTAATTTAATTTCCTGACAAATCACCACAATTTAATTTTTAAGGAAATTTTTTTTGTTTTTTTTTTCAGTAAAGGAAAACTATTAATTTAGAATACCAATCCAATTAAGAAAACAGTATTTTACAAATTCTTGTTATGTGTTGTTTAGTTATTATTTTCTGATGTTGGCATTTATATTGGTGCACCAAATGGGCAATGTCTCCCGATCATCTAAGCAGCAACATTTTCACAAGCCCGTAATTCTCAAATCTTGTCTAATTTGTACTTTACTATACATTTGCATCTGAAATTAAAATAGTTTAACAAATTGGACATTAAGCTTATTCTGCAATTAAGTTTGCCTTTTGTTGTCAAAAATACTGACGTTAAATGTATCTGTCCCGCGAAATCGAATCATTACCGTTACGCTGAAAAAAAAAAAGTAAAAATCAGAGTAACCTCCCGTTTCCTACGCTCCAGCTACTAAATGCAATGAAACAGCTGCGTTTATGGGCGCCCCTGAGAGAAATTTTAAACAAACAAACACGGTGGTTGAACACAACATTAAAGTCCATTGCCCGAGAACTAGACTCGGTCCTGTATTCGGAATTTTAAGGCTTTACACAATTACCATGCATCATTACCGATTCACGGTTTAATACACATCCCATATGTATGTAGGTCGACCTGAAACCAAAATTGGGTAGATAGACACACCTATTTACAACGTTGTCTTTTGCATATTCTACCTTCATTGATGCGGTTGGTAGTTACAGGAGGGGTGACAAATGGGAAGTTTTTGAAAGAACAAAATCATTACCGTTTACGGTCATTTCCGTTACAAAAAAATTGTTGTAACGGTAAATGACGATCCGTTGTAACGGCATAATGATAAATTACCATACTAACCCAGTCAGTTGATGCGTCAATTAGAATATAAAACCAGGTCCCATCAGTTGTTCGGTCAGTAATGGCACATTTTATTCAGACCTACCAACATTTATATATCAGGATATTTAAATTAGTAAAAGCTCTGAAACAACAAAAAAAACACGACCACAAGCTTGCTAGGAGTGTGGTTCTTTTCTATTTTGGCAAATTCACATTAAAAAGTAAACACTAAACTTGAAAGTTATATTGTACAGCATATTCTAAGTATAAACTATGTTATGTTATATATGCTGTAATTAGTATTTTAAATAAATGGAAATGGAAATTCATTACCCAGTTACAGTTTTTGTCATTAACCGTTTAACATAATCATTGCCGTTACGCCCATATTGTTTTGGGAAGGCTGGTGCTATTAATTAAATTGTAAGCTTTATTTTTAACGATGTTTGGTACATGTGGTTAAAACAAAAACAGGACGGCATTCTATTGAGTTGCCAATGCTATTTTTGTTTTGCTTAAACTTTACTGAATTCTTAATAAATTAAACAAATGTTTGTTGGGTTACCAATAAATGAGAAATTTCCACGACTTGCTACTAAATTTTCTCTTTGGGTTTCGCACTAAAATTCAACTTTAAGCTTATCATATTCTTGACACTTTTCTTTTTAAACAAAAAGATGCCCTTCAGTTGAATGTTTTATGGCCGTTTGAAAAGAAAACAATGTAAATGTAAAAGCTTTTTATAAATTTACGTCATGTAAATGTACGGTAATGGAAAATTAACATTTCTGAGGGAAACCCCCTAGGTCCCTTGAATGTGGAAATAAAAATTTTAAAAAATGACGAGAACAATTTTGGCTATACTATTATAAATGTAACAACTGGTACTGGTCATATCCAATGGAATTAACACAGTTTAATGAATTATTGGTTCTACATCGAAAACTAGAAAAAACGACACCCAATATGTAGCATAAAATATTAGAATCAAACTAGATTCTTTCATTTTATTATTTTTGAACAACCAAGTTATTATTGTAGTTAGCGAACAATAAACTCCTTGCAATTCTACTCCTGTTGTACCATTCTGTAGCGCCAGAGTTACCTATTCCATTCATACATTGTAGGCTTCCTCTACAATAATAGCTAATCAGAATCGGATTTACACTTTAGGTAGTTAAATTGAGACACAATTTGTAACTATGTTTTCCATCTGAAATAAAAATAAAAAAAAATTATAAAAGTAATACGATATGGATCCACGATTTGCCTGGTTTTGGCCCTTCTGGTACCGTTTTCATCTTTCGCGTCCTTTTCTGTTACCTGCAGTTATTGAATTGGGTTATTGCCCATTATAGAAAGTTAGTAAGATTTATTTACTTACTGATCCCTACTGCTTTTGGGAGGGGCCACTCGTGATTCAGGTGGGTTGGTGGCGAGGACCTGGCATCAGATCAGGATCATCGCCTGATTTCAGGGCTTGAGTAATATAGTTCTTTTAATTGTAAATATTTCATTTCTGAATTTTAGGATTTTCCCCCCCATTTTGTACAATGTAACTTGGTAACTATTTGACTTTGGGTTAAACAGGTAATTATAAGGGATTTAATTACTAAACCCATTGACCCGGCCTTTTAAATGACCAGCATCTGTTGATAGGCCGGCCGTAGGGACCCAATCAAAACAAATAAATTGATATACGTATGCTTCCTCTACATAATAGCTAATCAGATCTGATTTTACACTTTAGTTGTTTTAATTGGACACAACAATTTGGTTAGAATTTTCCATTTGAATTTTTTTTTTTATAAAAAGTTAATACGGTATGGGATCACGATTTGCCTTGGTTTTGGCCCTCAGGTACGTTTTCATTCTTTACGCTCTTTCTGGTTTACGTTGGCAGTTGAATTGGGTATTATTGCCCATTATAGAAAGTAGTAAGATTTATTACTGATCCTACTGCTTTTGGGAGGGGCCATGTGATTCTGGTGCGTGGCGAGGACCTGGCCCTCAGATTCAGGATCATCCTGATTCTTTCCAGGCTGAGTATATTAAAAGTTCTTTTATTGGTAAATAAAAATTCAATTTCTGATTTTTTGGATTTTCCCCCCATTTGTACATGTACTCTTGAACATTGTTAACTTGTACAGGTAATAAGATGGGATTTTATTTAACTAAACCCATTGACCCGGCCTTAAATGACCGCATCCTGTTTGATGGAGGCCAGTTAGACCCCAACAAACAAAATAAATGATATTACGTATGCTTCCTCTACAGAACTAGCTCATTCAGATCTTGATTTACACTTTTTAGTTGTTTGAAATTGTGCCCACCTAATTTTGTATAGTTTTCCATCTGAAAATAAAACTATTATAAAAGTAATACAAAACTTTAACCTGTACGGGTGGGAGGGTGGGTCCGATGAGTAAACGAGACGAACGTAAATTTAAACGGTTTAGTAGTTTGCCTCTATATAGGAATCACTAAATTTGCCTGTTTTGACCCTTCAGTACAGTTTTTATCTTTGGCTCTCCTTTGGTTTACCTGGGAGTTGAATTTGGGGTTATTTGCCACCCCATTATAAAAGTAATTAATGATTTATTACTTATCCTACTGCTTTTGGGAGGGGCCCAAGTGATTCTGGTGGGGTAGCGGAGGACCCTGGTATCAAGACCAGGGATTATTCTGATTTTTCAGCGCTGAATTTTTGTTATTGTTGTAAATATTCAGTTCTGATTTGTTTGGGATTTTCCCCCCATTTGTTTTTACATTGTACGTGAAAATATACAATGTACTTTTTCCTTTTTATATGAAACGTGTAAATTTCGTCACTGATAACAGGAAGGGGCGATAACTGTGTTTTCCATTAAATGTTAATTGAAGAAAAGATAATTCAGTCTAGCTTAGTTTTTGTTTATGTGCAACTCATGATCGTTAACTTTATACAATGTGTCAACAAAAATAAAAATTTTGTTATGGTGACAACAATTTAAATTGGTATAAAGAAACTTTAAAAATTGTCATGGTCTCATTTGCATATCAAAAATAGCCTGATACCACCAGCGAGTCACTATCCAGTAAAATCAATATTACTAAATGATTATATGTGGTAATAGTGGGCCTGCGGCACTCGGTAATTTTTTAAAAAACTGGCGGGAAAAATATCAATGTACCCGTAGTTATTACACAATTAATTAAACCACTTATTTAATTCTTATAGGCAAACTGTTTATGGTCCTACTAGAATGGGTACCAACAGGTTGAAGTTACATTGGTAACGGACCCGATGGTCTATTAAATACCATTAAATATGCCCTAAAAAGCGTCCATAAAACGAAAAAAAAAAGCTAATTTTTTTCTTAACTTTTTTGACTTTACCAACCCTCTATAACACACACATCATATACCTCGGTCCGTTACCTTTCAACCTGTGGATGGGACCCCCCAACTCTTTAGCTGCTACATTTAAATTTGCGAACCAGATTCGCTTATTCACTTATTCTGCAGAGGAAGACTATGAAATGGAAACGTTAAAACCTGCTGCTACGGACATTACGGTTGTAGATTTTCAAGAAGTTTACTGTTTCACAACTTATGAACAATATGGCTTACTCTCGCTTACCTTACCAATTTATCCCAATTGTTTTTGAGAGTTTGATGCCCGGGTGGGATTAGTTACTTCTTAAGACTGTTTCTATTTGGAAACGTTTGCGGAGTCATTTGGCTGAGTAATGGTTATTAATACTGGATAAGAAATTCCATAAAAGGCCTAACCAATGGTACATAATAGTGTTTGAGATTGTTTGTTTCAGGGAAAGCCGTCTTACAAGATCTCAGCCATCTGGATTATTTCGTTCGAGCCCTCGTTCACTCTCCACCCTGCAGTCGAGGCAGACTCCCCAGCCAGGGCTATTGAGGATAATAGATGGGCGGTTTCAGAAGAAAAGCAGATAAGGCGGAAATTGTTTTCCTCATTCTTTGCTGTTGAAGGACAACGGCCACCAGGAAGAATCGCTTGCCTGGAAACACTACTGTCCAACCTGGGCAAACAAGTTGACAAACACTCGCGCCAAATTGGGAAACTGTATATCCAGTTCCTGACCTACACGAAGGCACAAAATATAGTGTCGCCCGATAGACAGACTGTCATTTCATTCATTTAAAGTTCCAACGGACATCTGAAAATATAACGCTCGAGGAAGAGCTTGAGAAAGACAAGTTCAGGTTACTAAAAATTAACCATTTAAACTCCAGAGTAAAACCATCCATGCCAGTGGGCAGTGTTTGGTTTGTTGGTTTCTTAACTCTGATTTCTGCTCTCAAATTCCATTCTAATCAAACCTGTTGGAAAGGATGTGTTCAGTGAAGACTGAAAGACATGTTACTTCTTTGGGTTGATGTAATTGAGAACTGAATCTTATTCACACAAATCTGACTTGGTGCTACAGTTTTAAGATTTGTCAATATTATTTTTTGAATTCAGTGACTTATTCTTGTTGATGGTGGACAGAATGGCATTTTGTTACATTTCCGATTATGTGACACTCGAAGGACTAGATATTGAAATGGTCAGGAAATATATTTACTATGCTTTTAACACATATGTGGGCTTGTGACCTCCAGTTTGAAGTAACGGGACCATGGCACCTAGAAATACATTTTGAAATACACCTAAGAGCATCAATAATGGTTGAGGAAGAAACATAAGCTTAAACAAATTGTATTTACTCCATGTGTGATTTAATGGGAGTAAATAATTTGTTTGGCCTATTTTATTTTTACTTATTGATGCTTTTAGGTATAATTTAATGTATTTTTATAGGTAATTGGTCCGTTTACTTTTAAATCCGGTTGGCTGTGACTGGAGAATGTGGGTTTATGGGATTTGTGAACCCAGTGTAGGCTCCCTGATCAAATATTACACTCCTGTAGCCTGATAATGATGTGGCTTGTTTTTTAAAGAAGGCCATGATGGAGATTTCATTGATGCAATTGGGGGGGTTGGAAGCAGTGCAGATCCTGTGCGGAATATGTGTATCTTACACTGGTTCCCGCAAATCCCATAATGCCCCCATTTTCTCCAGTCACAGACCACAAATTTGAGGCAAATTTAAAAAATCCCTAAACCGCCCAACCTAGAGTGATTAGCATTTTAAGTATTGGCATTCAATCTTTAGATTCATTAAATTTTTGTTTAACGTCCACAGTCTATTAAAGTCTATTTATTTGGTTGGTTTCAACATTTATTTCAGATATTTCTTTCGCAATAAAGGATTTTACTTGAAACAAAAATCCAGAAATAGGACCAAAGACAAAACTTTGTAGACTTTCGAAGGGAAACGAAAAATTTACGAATTTCAATGATTTATTTTTTTGTGCTTATTATCATGATTTAAAAATTGAATTCAAATCAATGCCCAATGGTCAAAACTTGTAACAAATTTACATATGTACAATAAATTTAGACTTACCGAAATTTGAACTCTTCGAATGAAATGGTTGCAATTGGTTGAATTATTGGTCATTTGCAGTGCATTGATGTTGGCAAAAACAACATTTATTGAGGCATCCAGCTCTGTAACACAGTGCCTTCAATCATGATTCCATACCCAGGCATACAAAAGTATCGTCGATGGTGTTATAGTAGTTATTTTTTAGTTTTTTATTTTCGTCCATACCGTTAAGATTTGCGTTAAAGGTTTTTGGGTACCCCATTATATCTGCAACCGTAAATCGCATTGGAGTAGAATCTTTAATTTATAAACTTTCTTTATCGTCATCCATATTTTTATACTGTAGCACACCTGATTGTGGCTTTCCCTGCACAAGGTCAAATTACTTAAAGTTTTTGAAATAATTTAGCATCAAACATGTCCAATGGTTTTTATTTTTAAGTACCAGCAATGTCTCATGCAACCGCAATGTCGGGTTGACTTGAACTTTTCATATATATAACTTCTTTATTAAGTTAGAAGATCAATTATTTTCTTTCTTATCGACCCTGGGTGGGTGCATCGTGATGGGTTATTTAACAATCGCGATTTCATCCTTACCGGAAAATCCGAACTGGGAGGACCTGGTTTGGTCCCTCACAATACGTCATTTGGCATTTTGTAATAGTGACAGGTGAATCTGGTTTATTAAATCTCTGTGTGAAGTATTTACGAATTATTCGTAATCCTTTTTTAGGGAAAGAGGGAAACGGGGCCAAGTGACATTGTGTTGGTTGGACCTGGCAATCAGGTCAGGTTTATCTTCTAAGTTTCAGGGGCTGACTATATTTTTTCTCGATAAAGAAATTATTCCGTTCTTGATTTTGGGATTTTCCCCCCAACTGCAGCAGGTTAATACATGATCGAAACCGTTTGCCCAGCCGTTATATGACCTGGGAAGCCTGTTGATAGGCCATTAAACACCAATAAACAAACAAACAACTTTGGGCATTTGGTATCCGGACAGTTATATTCTTTATTGTGTAGTAATTAGAACCAATAGCTGTTGATAGACCCGTGTTTAAACACCATTTAAACAAACAAAATTCTAATTAACGCTTATTTCCATGCACCCGGACGGTTAAGGTGAAAATTACATTTGAAACACTTGCGTTAAATGTTTTGAAATATAATGCGTTTAAAGTTTTAAAGTAAATCATATATTTGTCTATCAACAACTCGACATCCATATTTTTCATTTTAATAGCCCACGCATGTGACTTTCCGATGCCCAAGGACAATGGTCAAATTGTTGTTTAAATGTTTTGAAATATTTGCATTAATGTTTTTAAGTTACACAATTTATATGCAATCCGATATTTTGAGAATCGACTGGAAATGTCACATAACTTCTTTGTCAACATAATTTTCATTCTATATCTCAACTCCTAAGCGGCTTTCATGCTCCATAAAGGGTCAAGGCCAAATGACTTTGCTGCGGGCCAGAAGGGTTAATGTTATGAGACCCCGCCGCTCACCGCTCACTATTGCTCTAGTCCTTAAAAGCCAAGATAATAACATATCTTTAACCATACTGGATTTCTTTTTTTGTTTTTTTTTCGGATACATGTACTGAATTTTATGTCCAAGCATAACTGGAATTACCTTTTTGTTTATTTATTTAACACAACTCTTGCTCACTTAATATTCCAGTGTTCTCCCTTTGTTTTTTCACGCATTGATTTTGTATCTGGCACATGGCGAAGGTATTTCGTGGGTATTGTCAAAATCCGGATGATCATCATCATACAAGATGGGCCGCCGGACAGGTCAATCCTTTTAATTTATAGATTTTCGGTCTTATTATCATGAACTACCGTTTGACCGACGCTGGTCAGACTTCACCAGTTGGTGGTGGCGTGGGTGAAGCCATTTTCAAATTTGTTCAAATGGGAGGTTGGTTTCCGCATAATCCAAAGATGGGGCCGTCGTAGAAAATTTTGGTAAAAATTCCTTTTAAAAAAAAAATCATATCAACCTATTAAATTTTCACATAATTTTTATTATTTTTTACATGAAGCTTGAATTGCCACTTATTTGATTATCAAGGGCGATAACATTGACATCTTTAAAAATGTTAATGGAAACAAACTATTTATTCTCTCGATTTATTTATTTTTGATGTGCAAATGATCATATATTTTGTAAACAAGTTCAATACAAATAAATATTTTTTTCAGGTGACAACATTTAGTTTGATATAAATAAATTTAAATTTAAAAATGACCTGCCTCATTTTACAATCAAAATGGCACGATGATACTAAACCTATCAGTAAAACCTAAAAGGATTAACTAAGTGAATATTTCTTATTTGTAGCCGGGCACTCGTATTTTTTAAAACTGGTTTGGCAATAGTTTACACAATTTTATACTTATTTAATTATTTAATTACCCTAGAAAAAAGAACAAAACTTTGTGCCAAACAGATGGGACCCCAATTCCAAATCATGGATTTGCACAACTTTGATGAAGGATGTTCTGGCACCCAGTCATTAAGTGCAAAGGCACGACACGTGTCTTATCAGCTCATTCACAAACACCACATCATACAAAACACTTGTCACATGGATTCACCAGTGGGTGTACAGTACAAAGTCAGTGACATGGTGTGTAATTGCATCCCGTAACATTTTGGTCAGGTGGGTATTTTTTTTACTTTAACCTACGTTTTCTGGGGGAAATAACTACCTGTATAATATTGTGAAAATCACTACAATGGAAGAAATTGAATGTATGTTCTCGCACCCCTTCCAAACTCCATTCACAATTCACACCCCCTCTGCATGAATCTGGCTACTCCACTGCAGTGCAAAGTCGCAGAACAATGTTTGACATACAGCCGTTTGAATGTGTACTTGTTGTGTGTGTAATATTTCTCAGACTTTTTCAAGGCAATGATTTCTGTTTCGATGTAATGTATGACCTGTCGTGAATTTCACTCACAAGTTCATATTAGTGCTTGTAGGAGTATTTGATATCCAGTATACATTTTCCACGGCTTTCACATTCTGTAAAACCGTCTGGAGTTTCGACAATGAAATGGGAGAAATGGCAAACATTTTCATGTGTTTGAATGTGGATTATTTCTGGCACTCATATCTTTGGCTTATAACGTTGTTCAAATTGTACTGCGTCAATTTTATCGAATTTAATATTGCATAATTTTATTTCATGACTTTCTTCAAAACGCCAGTTTTAGAAGTTGATGGTTTTAGGATTTTTATATCATGCACTGCAGTGTCGATGATAAGTCGCTAGGTGGCGTTGCCAAGTCGGACTGTTGTACTGTGCGGACTCACCGAAACAAACCGCCAGTGGATGCGTAATGTAATCTCCCTGGGTAAGTTTATATATCGCGGCTCAGTCAGCGTGCGACTAGATGCCGTTTTTTTTGTTAGGGGAAAGTACTAAAATTGGGAAAATTGGGCCCGCGCAATATTTAAAATTGCGCCATGTCAATTAAAGGTGGTGCAGGATGTTGAATGTAATATCTTTATAATGGAAAGACAGTTTAATGAAACATAACGCATTAAATGCTTAACAGGTTGCCAATTAGTATCCCCTCGTCGACAGGCAAGAGCTGGTATATCGTTAGTCCATGTACTGCGTACATATGTACGTACGCTAGTAACACCTTTCATTTTTCAATAACTTGTGAATTGCTTCCACGATTTTGATATTATTTGACCATAATGTGTGTCTATGGAGCATGGTTTAGCATATGAGTAGACTCATATGACCCACGTTCGACCGCCCAAGGTCACGGAGTACTTTTTTATTATCAAGGCTGCCAGCGAGGGGATTAGCTTCGTTTAATGATGCCAGTGCGAGGGGATTAGCTTCGTTTAATGATGCCAGTTCTTGCATTATGGTATAGTTTGCTTTAATCTAACAATTTTCTGGTTTTGACGAAGAATCGGTTACCATGTATGTGAATAAAAATCTAAAGAACGTGAATGTATGGTGTGATACATATCATCGAACCGGTATGTCACTTCTATGGTGAGATACATATCATCGAAATCCGTCCGTTTGCTTGGAAAAGTTTCAAGAAAATTTACTGTAAAAATGACGTCACAGAATACGTCACGTCGGAAAAGCAGGTTCGGAAACCACTGATCCCATACCCTGATATCTATAACTTTACATGCTACTTGCAAACATGTAGTTGGCCTCAATAGTAATAACGTACACTCAAAGCGTTCTTTTATAACATGATCATTCATGTTATAATTGTTCTTGTTAAATGTTTTTTTTCTTTAAAATTACTTTATTATTATTGTTATTATATTATTTTATGCGTTATATGGTGTATAACTAATAAAAAAAAGCATTAATAGAAATTTTTATTACACCTTTCAAATTCAAACTTTCTGATAAAATATGTGTGTATCATGTAAACCTATCCATTATTACGGCTATGCAGATTAAAAAAATATTCTCTCTAATAAAATTTGAGAACGAGTATAATATTATTTTGTTTTCTTCCTTTCGTGAAAAATTGGTGCAATGTTGATTTTATCACTGATTTCATCATGTTAGTTTAAACAAATCTTGGACAGACTGACAGGTATATGTAATTAACATATAAGATGAAAAGTCATGCAGAGCATGATGTTATTAGCCGATCAAATCAGGGTAAAGTGCATCGAACATATGTAGGTGTCTCTGGTAACATTGTCAATGGTAAACTATTTTCGACCACAGTTCTGTACCCAGCGTTGACATTTTTCTCGATTTTGTGCAGGTTTTGGAACCGTTCCCAAATCCATCCAATAAAGTATTTGTCTTCACCGGGTTTCAGGGTTCGTGAATCGCCATAGCAGCAATGTTTTGTTGTCATGACCATTATGTTGCGACCGGAGCTATCGGTTACAGTGCCATCTAAAAATAGACGCAAGCTCCTGCGTATTCAGGCACATGCCCAGATTGGCCTTGATAACGTTGTCACCGCACAAACTCGATTGAACTGCACGCCTTCCAATGATTTAAATACCAGCGCGTTTAAATAGTCAATTACGTTTTTTGTAATGTGCGCACTGGTCATTTAAAAAGGGGCCCATCCGTGATTTTTTTGCGCTATGTCGGGCGCAAGACAATCAATAATTTGCGGCATTGACAATAAGTAAGGGGGATTGCCACAATCGCGCGGGCTGGATGCATCCCTGCCATCCCTGCATGATACGTAAACAAATCAAAGTTCGCTATGAAGGACAATTCTTCGTTTTGATTGGTGGAAAATTTTGTGAATATTAACTGGGTTGCTAGTCGGAGGAGATTTTGAGTAGAGGTCGATTATAAATTAGCCGAATAAACACATTTTATGCGATTATACGTGGCTGAAACTTGTTCTGTTTAATAAATAAAAGCTTTAAATTAGCCCAATAATCGGCGTATGTTGGCGTATATGGCCATTAGAGCCAACTATGGACTTCAACAACAACAACTTCCGGGTTAAATCTCTTCTGGTGTTCAGCTCATTACGTATTCAAAATTGTGTTATTTGGCTATATTTAAAGTTTTAAACGGAGATAATTGCCAAAAATGCAAACTTTATCGATTGATGCAATTTGGAAGTGATACAGCAAAATTCGCGTTCGTAGATTACCGAATAGCGGAGAGAAAAGGGTTGCTACAAACTTGTTCACAATTCGATGGATGACCAATATATTAGCCGATCTATAAATAGATCGGCTAATAAATATGCCGTATTCCTCTTGGCTTATTTTACTGGCAAATATGGATTTAGTGCAATGTGGCGGCTGCATAATAGCATCCATTGCATTCTCCCACTCACCGATTCATTTCCACATAATAGGTGGTCATTTCGACAGTTGTGCACATTTTATCTGGATAGAATAACAGTAATGCATTGACGATGTGTTTAAATGATTGTTAAAGTAAATACAGCAATAGTACAGTTCAAACAGATAACTGGCGGCATACCCAAAGGCAGTATGATTGGACCGACCTATTTTCCTGCTATATATTAATACTAAATTGAAGTGGCGCACCGCTCGCCGCTGTAGAATGTGAAGATGAAATTTCCGGAGATGTCATAACTTAATGTTGGATTTATAACTATTTGTGTTGTTTTGTAATATACATATTGTAAATGGAATAAAATAATAACTAAATTTCATGAATTGCTGTGTTTTGTGAAATCTACTTCAATCATTCATGTATGCGATGGACATGTTCACAGGGCTCCCAGTAGTAATTAACTTTATATTCGGGATCATTTGATTGCTTTATTTTATTTTTGTTTGCAATACTTTTGTAAAGTTTATGAGTCATAATCTATTTTACACACATTTTCATCAACAAACTTTCCATTAATTTTAATTAACGTTTGAAATGATGCATAAGTTAGGTTACAAATATAACATTTCACCATTATTATGAAAGTAACCTACACTAGTCCTAGGAGCACCGAGTAAGTAAGTCCTTGATCTGAGTCATTGGCAGCTCTGTGTTCCTATTATAAACACAGTTCTTTATAGAGCGTTATTTTATTTGAAACATCCCTTGTACAGTTCAGGTATGTGACACCCTCTACAATAGCCTCGATCAATTAGTTTCGGAACACCTAACAAACATGTGCTTTCTTCATTCAGTGGAACAGCAAATTTGAAACAAAACAAATCAATAAAGTAGGAAAACTATTCAATTCAGATAAAAAAACTTACCATAGGAATTACAAATTTCCGATTATTTACATTTTTTCCAGACGCTAAAGTTATGGACGTCACTAACTCGTTACATTACCCGATCTAATGGGTTTCGGAACGATTTGGCTACTCAAGTATTGTTCCCGGGTACCAGACCCGATGCCGTCGAAATCATGCATACTGGTACTGCATATGTTTTTCAACATATCCAATCGCCTTAAAACATGTTAATGGGTGTATTTAAATACAACAGTGTATTCTTAAAAAATGTTTCTGTAATTATGTTCATCCATTCCTTTGCTCATTACATTCGTGTCTGCCCTGGTCATGCTGGTGTGTAAATACGGCTGATACATGTTCCTCATTTTAGTTAGTGCCGACTACAAGCGTTTGTCACATTGTTTCTTACATAATCAGTGGTTTTTTTTGCATATATATTCAGACAATGTGACTTTAAAACACCATTATGCCATAAACTTTATATGCTGAAATATTACACATCCCAGTTGATTTGTTTTTAAAACAAGAGCTGTAGGAGAACAACATAGCTCGACTACGAGGGTTGTCGATGTACACATAGCTTGACAAAGAAGGTGGCTGCGGCCTGCATAAAAAACCTTAACCAAGGTTGATTAAAAACATTAACCAAGGGAAATTAAGTAAGTAATTTAAGGTTAAATGTAGGTCAATGTCAGATATAGGTCAGGGGTTATTGATGTACATCACTAGGAGATGAAGTTTTCCAAGTATGGTTGCTGTAGGCCCAGGAGTATTCCATATACAAGCTTGACTAAAAACCGTAACCAAGGGGAAATAACTAAGTAATCCAAGGATAAAAGTAGGTCAAGGTCAAATATAGGTCAGGGATTATTGGTGTATATCACTAGGAGATGAAGTTGTCCAAGTATGGTTGATGTAGGCCCAGGAGTATTCCATATACAAGCTTGACTATAAACATTAACCAAGTAATTCAAGGTTAAATGTAGGTGAAGGTAAAATAAAGGTCAGGGGTTATTGATGTACATCCCTATGAGAAAAAGTTATCCAAGTATGGTGTCTGTATGCACAATAGTATTCCATCTACAAGCTTGACTAAAAACCTTAACCAAGGTTTAGTAAATACCTTAACCAAGGGGAGTTAACTAAGTAATTCAAGGTTAAATGTAGGTCAAGGTCAAATATAGGTCAGGGCTTGTTGATGTACATGACTAGGAGATGAAGTTGTCCAAGTATGGTTGGTGTAGGGACATGAGTAATTACATCTACAAGCTTGACTAAAAACCTTAACCAAAGAGAATTAAGTTAGTAATTGAAGAGGAAATGTAGGTCAAGGTCAAATACAGATCAGGGGTTATTGATATACATCCCTATAAGAAAAGGTTGTCCAAATATGGTGTCTGTATGCACAATAGTATTCCATGTACAAGCTTGACTAAAAACCTTAACCAAGCTTGACTAAAAACCTTAACCAAGGGGAATTAAGTAAGTAATTCAAGAGGAAATGTATGTGAAGGTCAAATATAGATCGGGGGTTATTGATATACATCACTAGGAGATGAAGTTGTCCAAGTATGGTGGGTGTAGGGCCAGTAGTATTCCATATACAAGCCTGACTAAAAACCTTAACCAAGGTTGACTAAAAACCTTAACCAAGGGGAATTAACTAACTAATTCAAGAGGAAATGTAGGTCAAGGTCAAATATAGATCAGGGGTTATTGATGTACATCACTAGGAGATGACGTTGTCCAAGTATGGTGGTGGGCCAGTAGAATTCCATATACAAGGTTGACTAAAAACCTTAACCAAGGCGTGACGGTGACGCCGACGCCGGGGTGACAACATAAGCTCTTCTTATTCTTCGAATAGTCTAGCTAAAAATAACTAACTTGAGTAGCATACAAACCAATCGAATTTACCCTATCTCGAAACTAGGTAATTCCATCTTTACTGCAGCAGCCACAATACACAGCTGTGAAAGCTGTCAACAGTTTTAATGCGATAAAAGGTCGCTTTGTTGACCTTATAAGGGTGATGACAAAAGGTAATAAGTATTTTGCACATATTTAACCCCCATGTACACAAACGAAGGATAAATCACATTTTGGATGCTGATTTTCCACATTTTTCCTGTGGTGAATGAACTTTTTAAATCTATATACTTGTTTTATTCTTTGCAGATACACACTTTAGTATTAACTTACCTTTTCAACGTGCGCTACAATTAATAAATTACAACATTTTAGAAGCCATTTACGTTCAAAATATGACGATACTGTTCCAGATCGGACCGAATTATCGTATGCCAATATTTTCCAGTGACCTGTATCTGGCCAAGGTGCACATCTTCAATATGTGTAGAAGACGTGTGTATAGTTTCAGATCGATCGACTGAACGGTTTCGGAGGAGTTGTGTACACGAACTATGATACGTACCGTTTTTTTAAAAACGGTCGTATAAAAATAAAACGCACGAAAATCTGAACTGTCAACTTTTTGTTGGAGAGTTCTGGCCCTCTCAATAAGTATGTAACTGTTGCAATGAATCAGCCTTATGCTAAAATTAATATTATAAAACTCATATTCACGTCCTGAACGTTTATGCGAATGCAGGAAATGGCGTTCGGAGCATGCCGCGGACCCCTAGCAACATCGTGCCCTGTGGGCCCTCAACACAGCCCCCACTCTCAATAACTCACACAATAATATAAAATTTTGTTTTTATTTTTCCTTTCCACCCCTACTAATAACATTCCATTCAATTAACTCTTTTGAAAAGGTATTTACACGAATAAATTTTCATTCAATTTCACTATGCATTAGATTGTTGTATTTCAGAAAATATTGTGTAAATAATGACTAGGGTAAAAAATGTGCAATAACATCTTAAGCAATTTTGCGCACCTGCCTATTACAACAGGGAGAAAGAAATGTGACACTGAACTCGAACCAGTAAACTGGTTTACCGTACCATCGGTATACCCACTAAATGAACCGTGTCAGATACACACAAACCTTCCCCCGTAGTGAGTTACATACTAACCCTGACAGTATATAACACATTTAAGTCAATAGCGCCAATGACGTGTGTCTATATAGTTATAGCCTATACTGCTCTACGGTCGTTATTCCACCATAACTATTCGACGTTGAGAGATAAGACAGTGGCGGGTCCCTACAAATAAAGTACAACAACAACGGGCAAGGAACCCTACTATTATCATAACCATGAGTAATAGTCAAATAAATCATGCATTTCTGAACGAAATATATAGTTTGTAGTTTAAATTAAATTTCAATCAAAACGTATTTTAATATCCATTTTTTGTAGAATTAATCCTTTGCGCTAATAAGTAATACACGTAAAATTGTCACTATATTTTATCCGGGCATAGATTTACACTCATTTTCAAGCAACCGGAAATTAATCAATTACGCAGTTCACAGTGTTGGAAGAACGTTTTGATTTATTTAAAAAATTTAAATGGATATTGGAGAGATATTACAAAGAATCAGCACTTGAGATAAGGTAATAATCAATTTTGAGAGCATAATTAACAATATAACGTGTATATTAATACAATTTTGGCCATAGAAAGTATTGAAAACCTTCCTCAAAGCCGTGGCGATTTCGAGATACCACTTTACAAAAGCAAGCCGTCATGACTGTATATCAAGACAGTCATGAAGTCACGATTAGTTTTCAAACGAACGAAGTCGAAACTGTGCCATGACATAGTTCGGACTAGTTCTATGTGATAGAACGGTTGCAAATCTATTTTTGCAATCTGTTATTCTCTTTATTTGCACACCAACAGACACAAAGTTGCTGAGATTTTGTCACACAGAACTAAGTTCGGACATATCTTTGATGGAAAAAGCTATACAATTCGAGTCCTCCACCATATACTCTGCATAACTATGAAAATCGAAGCACAGGTACATGTATTTTTCAACTGCTCTGTAGTGACATTATTTTGCAATGAAAGTCGAAACACGCTGAATGGTAATCGTGACTTCATGACTGTCTTGATATACAGTCATGACGGCTTGCTTTTGTAAAGTGGTATCTCGAAATCGCCACGGCTTTGAGGAAGGTTTTCAATACTTTCTATGGCCAAAATTGTATTAATATACACGTTATATTGTTAATTATGCTCTCAAAATTGATTATTACCTTATCTCAAGTGCTGATTCTTTGTAGTATCTCTCCAATATCCATTTAAATTTTTTAAATAAATCAAAACGTTCTTCCAACACTGTGAACTGCGTAATTGATTAATTTCCGGTTGCTTTCGATGCTATCGGAAAACTGTTTGGTGATATGTGGGCGGTACCCTAGGAACAAGTCACTATGTGGGCGGTACACTTAGTCTAGGAAAACGTCACGCCTTTCACTGTTGAATCCGCCGCTGAGTTTTGGGCATTGCTGAAAAGACGGCGAGGTCCTTTTCACAATACTTATATAATTATGTCACCTTACTGTAGGTTCAGTTTTAGTTCTATAGATATACATGCACATGTATCAGGGATTATACCCAACTAAGGTTAGGGTTAGTGTTGTCAGTGAGCAGGTGAAGTGGCGGACATCATCAATTCAGGTGCGACGTTAGTCACACTTTTGAACCCTGCATAGATCGAAGTTCCCATTTACGGACGGTTTCGCGGAATTTAGTAACGGAGTATTTTGGAAATTGCTGATGGGTGGGCTATAGTGGGCTATAACTGGTGATTCTTAACGAATATGTCGTTCATGTACGTCCCGGTACAGGCCACATATCTTGGGCGGCGGAGACGGGGGGACCCCCCCCCCCCACCCCCCTCCCCCTACACACAGTTTCATACCACTTATTTTGCCAAATTTCCCGTTGTAGCATTCCCCCGGACCCTCCTAGCCGACTCGGCCCCCAGAAGTTGCCGTTGACATTGTCCCCAATAATTTTACTGTTCCGCCCCCTCTGCAGGTCTGCGTTTATATATCTACTGTGCTATAACTGATGATTGTACTGGATATCTCGTTCATATAGGTCCCGGTACCGTTCACATGTCTGCGTGCATATATATAGTAGTGGACATGTAGTAGCATAGATGTATGTGCACTTGATATCTACACGCGTATGACGTGAACATATATTGACATACCACTATGTATGCATCTGCACTAATCCGCAATAATCCGTACACCCTAAAAAGTCCCAATGCAGCCGAGTGTCCGGCTCAGAGAGGTTTAACTGTAAATCAGACACGTGAGCACTCGGTTACTCACCGAGTGCTCACGTGTCTGACTACATGTTTCTCTGATTTTAAACTGTTATTGATCTGTTCATATGCCTAATAGCCCGAATCTGGAAATGCCACCCTTACCGCACTGCCGTTTATTCGATGATTTTGATTTCGAAAAAAGCACTATTTTCCATAAGTTACATGGAACATGTGGAAAGTTGTCACAAAATACAGAGCTCATGCGCAATTGAATTGAATCGCGCAAAGAGCTCCGTTGCTAACCCTAATCCTGGCATTAACCTTAGGTTAGGGTTACCGCTGACTTTAGCCTAACGCTAACCGTAGCCGTAGACTTACGGTTACGACCAACACAAATCCTTTACAGTAACCGTAGGCCTACGTGAGTGCGTCTGTTCGTGCGTGCTGTGTGTACTTGCTTGCGAGTGTGTGTACGTGCGTACGTGCGTTCGTCCATGTGAGCGTGTTTGTGCAAATGTGTGCTATTCGAGTGTGAGTGCGTGTTTGTCTGTGAGTATGTATATGTCAGTGCGTGCGTGCATGCGTATACCTGTCTGTGTACGTGTGTGCGTTTGTAGTTGCATTCTGATTAAATTTTGTAAGATTTTCTAGTGTGTTGTGTTTATTTGTGTATTTTTATATTGTGATTTGTGTCCGCCAGTTTGTTGTTTTCAAGTTGACTTTAGCTTACATTTTGTATTTTCTTAGTGTTTTTCTGTACAATTGTGTGCTAGGTGATGAATAGAATGGTCACAAATGGCATAAGCCTTATTTCTTCAGTCACATTACATAAACTAATACCAAACTGAGCTGAGCAAGTGAGCGAGCGCTCACAGCTATCTCCGTTCGCCACCTGAACGACAACCGAATGTTATGTAAGTATGTACATTGACATTGGGCCTAGCGGGGGTGGGTTTGCACGATCATATTTGGCACAGCCAGATATACGATATATATATATATATATAATTTTATTTTTAAAGTGCAACCTGTTACAGACATCAACACTACATGTACATGCAAATTACTGAACAGCCAGCCTACATAGGCTTACGATGCACTGACATATCAATCACATGATACAATAATTCTTATTACATGAATACATACTTGTAAAAGTAGTTGGTGTATTTGGAATATTAAGTTATGAGGGTAGGCATCACAGCTACACTTATAGGGACATTGTGGTCCCAGACCGGCCGACACAAAAGTGTTGTTCGATCTGGGGCCACAATGTTCCACCAACAGTTAACTTTAATCCAATGCCCTGTATATAAATATAGTTAAATCTGTATCACGATTGCAGTTGGAAAAAAAAACAAACGAGTATTTAGCATGCTTCACCAGCGTAGACCCGAATCAGCCTGTGCATCAGCACAGTCAGATCAGCGACTACGGTGTTGAACTGTTGGTAAGTTCGGCTATACAGCATACAATCATATGATGTCTATTACTGATGCGATATGTGTAAAATATCAAGAACTTCAGTGAAAGGAAACAGAAGACATTTACCCCAATGTTAAGTTTGTGAACGCCAGAAGACTGTGACCTTGGGCCTAGCGGGGGTAGGACCATTCAGGGGTATACAATTCCACTCGTCCGCTCCCACAAGCCAGTAATGTTACATGCAGGGCGATTGAAATTTTGACTTGTTCTAAACAAATTGAAAATAGTGTGAAACAGGGCGAGTAGCTATTTATAACAAGAAATCAGTAAAACTGATGGATGCACCCCGGAACGACGCCTGGACACAAAACTAACGCTATTTTCAAAGTCGTTTGACCTTGACCTTGCAGGCCGCATAGGTGGGCTATAGAATGAAAATATAGACCTAGATAAACAAGCATGTGAAGTTTGAAGCCGATTGGACTTAGGGTTGCAGAGATATAAAGAATTAAAAAACTTTAACGCAGGTCCGTACGGACAGACAGACGGACGGACGGGCGGACAGACGGGACGCCGACTATATGCCCCCCGCGTTTTTGTTCGGGATGCATAAAAACTTACATCACTGCAATCATGGACTTGCAATTGACACATCATGATAGAAGACCATCGGAGCAATGCATGTGTGAATTATCAAGAAATTGTGTGAAAGGGAACAGAACTAAGTAATAATCAATTTACCTCAAATGTTAAGATTTACTGTGCATTCAAAGTCTGTGACATTGGGTCTAACGGGGATCAGTGTCGTGGATTTGTGACAGCATGGTAGGGGACCATAAGAGCAATGCATGTATGTAATATCAATATGTTCTATGAATAGAAACAAAATTTATAAGAAATTGACCCGCTTTGTCTTATGGACAGGCTTTGTCTTATGGACAGACGGACGAACTGAAAGGCGAAAACTATAAACCATTCGACATACTTCGTATGCCGGGTGGGGAGGGGATGTGATAATGAGTGCTTTAGGAGATCAGGTAGTAAACTGGCCACACATGCCATAAGTTACATTTCTTCCGTCACAGCCACATATCAGACACCCTGGATGTGCTGTGCTAGCAGATCAGGAGCTACACTGGCCACAACTACCATAAATCACATTTATTCTGGCACATGCCAGACTACACAAGTGTGGTAGCAGATCAGGAACTAGACTGGCCGCACACAAATGCATCCGCATAAGTCACCGGTCTTCTGGCACAACCGCATACATCAGGCTGCACAAGAGTGCTGCTCAACGAATGCCCTCCTGGGATGGACAGACAGGTGGACAGGACTAACAGCACCCTTCCATATATTCCATTTTATATTCAATATGGCATATACAAATAGAAAACAAACACACACCGCTTTGTAATCAGTTTAATGACATGAATAAAATATGACATAGGTACGGGGCGCCATGCAGGACAGGTTAATTATGTGTACAAAATTGAGTTTTGTAACACTAAAAATCACAAAATTCAATTCTGTGTCACAAAATTCAATTCTGTGTCACAAAATTCAATTTTGTCAATTCTGTGTCACAAAATTCAATTTTGTAAGACAGAATTGAGTTTTGTGGGACAGAATTCATTTTTGTCCACACAAATTAGTTTGCGTAGGATAGTCTATGTCATCTCTACGTTGATTGGTTGAGATCGGTCTTAGTCCATTTTACTAGATGGTGGAGTACACTTGCAGGTTTAAATATTTCAATGCGAAAATATAACCCAATATATCAATATAATACTTCTTTTATAGGACAGTTATTTTGGTTATATTATATTACAAATGAGTGGTCACACCATATAAGCATATATACTTTGAAGAGAAATAAGAAAAATATTCAGAATTTTCCCTCAATTATGTAAGCAGGGTCAAACATAAAGTAGCCGGGACATAGCTAGACCTGAGAGCATGCCCATATATGAGAATACCAGGCTAGTGTATTTTGATATCAAGTTTATCAGGCAAGGCTAGGAAACGCGTAGGAATTCCGAGGCTTGCCGAGGAATTCCTACCGTTTCCGAGCCGAGCCTGATAAACTTGATATTAAAATACACTAGTCTGGTATTCTATTTATCAGGTAACGTTTTATGTTCGAAAATGACATTAGATGACGTCGTATTCTAACAGTAGATCTAACCTTGTGAAACAAATGGTATTGGATCTGTGTCTACTAGTTGCGAAGTTACGTGTTCGCAACTATGTGTCTACATGCATTATTTACAGTATACACCATCTTAGTATCCATGGTATCTACACAAATACTACAAATGGTTTCCTCAAATGGCCCAATACACACATTCTGTTTATAAACACAGACAGCAGTCAGAAACACAGGTCACAGCGCGTGTATTATTGATTTAACTGGGGCAGATGTACCTTGCGATACACAATACATGACGTCAGTACTCGCGGGAGATCTACATGTACATGAATTATGTGTATAATTATAACGCAAATGAGTTTAAATACGAATGAGTTTGTCAACGTTTGACTGTTTGGAGATAGTTGAAGCAAAATGGCAGAATGAGAAATGAATCATCGGCAGAATGAGAAATGAATCATCGACATTGAATGTGTAGATCGGCGACCGTGACCCATTTCTCCAGTGCAGTTTCTGACCAATGGTAGTCCTTCTTACATGCGTGTGCAGAATTGACAGAATTGAATTTTGTGACACAGAATTGAATTCTGTGCCAATTCTGTGTCACAGAATTGAATTTTGTGGCACAAAATTCAATTTTGTGACACAGAATTGAATTTTGTGACACAGAATTGAATTCTGTGCCACAAAAGTGAATTTTGTGACACAGAATTGAATTTTGTGGCACAAAAATGAATTTTGTTGACAAAATTGAGCCATGTCCCACTTGGCGCCCCGTAATATAGGTGTAACTTTAAAAAAAAGACCCATTTTTTTTACATTAGCAAAATTCCGTTTTTCCCATCTATGACTTTCGTTTTGGTATGTAAAGACTGCATAGATACCTATTTAGGTGTCCCCCGACCTCAATTTCATTGTCTACAAAAAGTTAATTAAAATCTGTTCATGCACATGAAATTACAGCCAATAATGTCTGTAAAATGTGTTACACTCCTTACATTCCAGCTGGATGGCTTTCGGATGTCAGAATTTTCTAGGAGTTTGTTAAAGTTTCCCAAAAATGATTTATTTTTTAAGTATAGTCATGGGCGCACATAAATTGATCTGGAAAGCATACACCCATATACAATATCAACTATTTTCATTTTTATGAAAAAAAGTGCAATCTCTAAATTGTGGTACTTTTCAGCCATTGCTATCTAATACGACTTCTATCTTGGTGTTGTGTCGGAACGTAATAAAGAGGGTAATGTATACATAATAACATAGACAAATGATCAACCATTCGAAAAAACAAAGGTTTTTGATTCAAACTGTACTGCTGTTCACTAGTATGCCGCAATGTTTTATCCATGTTTTTTTTTCAAAATTGTCACAAAAATGTAAGGAGTGTAAAGCATTTTCAGTGACATAATTGGCTGTCATTTCTCTCTTTATGAACGGATTTGGACAATCACAATGGCATTGGGGGACACCTGAATATACATTTATATCTTATTTAGATACCAAAGTTAAAGCCAGAGATTCGGTTAAAGGAAAGTTGCTTGAAGGGGTGTTTTTTTTTAAGTTACCCATATATTGATACTTAGGAATACACACAAATTTCCTTACTACATACAGTATAGATACATGTTTAATATTCCAATCGTGATGCCTCAATACAAGCCTCAAGACATGTATCTTGCATATATCTCCATCACTATCAGGCTACAAGAGTGCGATATATACTCGTTAAAAAAATAGCCATCATGACATCAGCCTCAATATCAAATTGATGTACATTTTTTATCCAGCTAAATAATAATAATAATTAGCTTAGATCAACTATGATATACGAGTAGGGCTTATTTATTTGGTAGAGGCACTTGTCACATAATCTATCATGTATACAAATAAACAACATATTCAAATACATATATAAACGTTGTACTGCAATAATATCAAGAATACACATGAAAAGGCGAATACACAGTATTAGGATTTATCTTGCAATGGATTCACCAGCTCAATATTATACGACCAACATGTGCCTATGCCTTGTGGGTTCGGTGTAGACCCAGATCAGCCTGCACATCGGTGTAGCCTGATCATGACCTACATGTACGTCGCAAGCCATTAAATTAGAGACTCATAAAGTAATTAATACAAGTAATATGTCCGGTTTCATGTAGTGCAATATCACAAATAAATATCCTTTATATCATATCGAGATTCTGTGAAATCATTAAGTTCCTATTACATGTACATGAAGTTGGTCATCATTTATTTAACTCGTGTAACATTCAATCCCCCAAAATAATGTAGCTTCGTGGCCAATCATACTTGTATTTGCGTAGTGATTAATAAATATGTTGATGATTTGTCCCATATTGTTTCCATCTACAATTTACATTGGACATGAAAACATGGAAATAATTGAATTTTATTACACCACCTGTGAAAGGTTACACAAACTAGAAATGTGGCCTGTCGGCACACGAATGCCCCCGCTGGCAGCCAAAGAAAACGAGGCATATTTGATTATAAGCCATTTACCCGAGCGTTAAGGTTTTGAACGCACCTTGACCCTGTGCTTAGCGGGGGCAGGACGAATGTGGATTTGTCACAGGGCGGTAGAGGACCATTGGAGCAATGCGTGTGTGAAAGTTAGTGTAGGATTGAGAAACGCGCACATGGATTTGTCCCAAAGTGGCAAGTAAACAATTAAAGTGGAAAAGGTGAAGGTCAAAGGTGAAGGTCGAAGTAATGGGTGGTGGAGTGTGTAAGGCATGTTCATTTGTATCATGTGTAAAAATATTTAAGTGATTGGGAAAAGTATTGAGAAATTATTGTAGGATTGAGAAACGTGCACGTAGATTTGTCCCAAAGTGCCAAGTAAACATTTAAAGTGGAAAAGGTGAAGGTCAAAGGTGAAGGTCGAAGTAATGGGTGGTGGAGTGTGTAGGGCATGTTCATATGTATCATGTGTATAAATATTTAAGCGATTGGCAAAAGTATTGAGAAGTTAGTGTAGGATTGAGAAACATGCACGTAGATTTATCCCAAAGTGCCAAGCAAACATTTAAAGTGGAAAAGGTCAAGGCCAAAGGTCAAGGTCGAAGTACTGGGGGGGGGGGGGGGGGGGTGGAGTGTGTAAGGCATGTTCATATGTATCATGTGTATAAATATTGAAGCGATTGGCAAAAGTATTGAGAAGTTAGTGTAGGATTGAGAAACGTGCACGTAGATTTGTCCCAAAGTGCCAAGCAAACATTTAAAGTGGAAAAGGTCAAGGCCAAAGGTCAAGGTCGAAGTACTGTGGGTGGAGTGTGTAAGGCATATTCATATGTATCATGTGTATAAATATTGACATAATATGTGAAGCCATGTAGAAGTTACTAAAGAATAAGGTAATATCGGGACGGACGGACGGACGGGACGGACGGACGGACGCCGGTAACACTATATGCCCCCGTACCTTTCGGTAGCGGGGGCATAAAAACTGCAAAATTTATGAGAGGTCAGTGTTATATCGGGTGATTAAAAAAAAACTGCCCCACATTTAATGTTTTGCAATTCCTACAGATTTCTACCGAGCCATCTGTAATTTCACATGATTGCACTTTAGGGTATTGTTGACGAGTTGTGCAAATATAGTCATAATTGACCAACTATTGTACAAATGACAAATCATGTAAAATGACAGGTAAAAATGTACAATATCATACAAGTTTCAATGGCAATAATTCGTACTTGTTATGTGTATAATGCAACAAGAAATAAACTTTTTAAGCATGTATATTTAACATATATTCCCATGAACTATGTAAAAAACATGCACATGTTTATTCCTAATTAATATGTTATGAGGGTTATTATCAATTTGCAATTGTTCCAGTTGCGCCTAATTGGTGATTTTGAACTTTTCTCCACAGTCCTACTGTAAATTTCTGAACAACACAAACTACTGCAGATATTATTTCCAAATTTAGTCTATTTTCATGCAACTGATTGAAGGTTTCAAAAATATGTATTTATTGTGTAGATGTTCATTTCGTAATGTTTTATTACCGATTGATTGACAGGTATCATGCTGGGACCACTTGCATACAGGAAGACAACATCTGCTCTATAAATGATATTGTTAATTTCAACGTGCCATTTTGCATGATTTGGCATTTGTATAATATTTGGTCGATCATAATGAAATTAATTGTAAACATCCTAAACTATATACATGTGAAATTACAGATGTCCATTGAATGTGGGTCATTTTTTTTTAATCACCCGATATATGCAATGTTACAACACTATTATCTATACATTATTGCTAGACAAAGGTCTCATACAATAAATACAGATACAATGTTATATGCATCGTGATCTGACAAAACCACCCTTATCGCATCGTCGTATAATATTTTGCCGATTTTTTTTTAATAAAACATGCAATATTTTCCGTAAATGACATAGAAAATTGACATAAATTGCAGAGGTCATGCGGAATTTAATTCCACATGAGCTCTGAAATTTATGTCAATTTTTCACATCGTTTGTAGAAAATATGATGGATTTTCGAAAACAATTTCGACGAAATACGGTGATGTGATAAGGGTGGTCTTGTCATAGCCTGGCTCATATATGCAATGTTACAACAATATTCTAACTATAAATAATTACTAGACAAAGGTAATATACAGTAAAAATTAAGATGTTTTAACAATTGTAACCTCAAGACATATCACATTCATCTGTAAAAATACGTACTGAATGCATACAATGTATAAGTGTGCCATTAATTGCCAAAATGGAACTCATGTGTTATACGATGTGTGCACTGTGCAGTTCCAAACCAGCCTGCGCACCCGCACATTCTAGTCTAGTTCAACACCCATCAACATTCAGAAAATTAAACATCATTCATCAATAAGACCGTATAATTTAAATGCACCAGATTGTGCCGACGGATCAGTATATAAAGTGTTCAAAACCCATAAGGTCCAATTCCCCAAATATGGTCCAACTTAACCATTGTCATCAACAAAATTATTTTGGTTAACACAGAATGCAGTACATGAAGTATTGGTTCTACATGTACAATATACGCAATTTACCCATTTCCAGAGTCTGAACAGCAGCGACAGAGTTCACCATGCCAGTATTACTAGACAAGCCCATGCTCACGTGCTCTAGTTATTATATATAGGCCTATACATGCATATCCTACAGATTTGAAGCTTTAGTGGTTATAAATGATATTTATAATATTTTAGTACAAATGATATTGAGTGAGTGAGTGAGTGAGTGAGTGAGTGAATAGGGTTTAACGTCCGCTTTTCTGAGATAGAGGTACAAGCCTCAGGGAGTCTACACGCAGACGGGTCAACGGGGTCGTGTCCAGTATCCACCTGTCCGCCGTAGGTTTTTGTTTTGTTTTATTGTGTATTGGTGTTTAACGGCCTATCAACAGCTAAGGTCATGTAAGGCCGGGCATACGGGTTCGATCCCGTTTTAACCTGCTGCATTGGGAGGAAAATTCCAAAATCAGAACTGAATATTTACATCGAGAAACAATATATTCAGCCCTGAAATTAGAATAACCTGACCTGGTGGCAGGTCCATACCACACCAAAGTCACTTGGCCCCTTCCCCTAAAATAGGATTACGAATAATCGTAATACTCACATAAGGGGTATAACCAGATTCAACTGTCACATACAAAATGCCAAAGACGTATGCGAGGGCCAAACCAGGTCTCCAGTCGGGATTCCGGTAAGGATGGACCCCGATCGTTAAATTACCCATCGCGTGCTCCCCCCTGCCACCCACTCCGAGGGGGGTAAATCCCAACTTCAGAACTCAATATTTACAATCAAAATATATATTCAGTCCTGAAATTAGAACAACCTGATCTGGTGCCAGGCCCTCGGCACACCAGCATCATTTATCCCATCCCCTAAAAGTAATAGGATTAGCGCTAATCTTACTTTTATATATGGGGCATAGCCTAACTGAACTCTCACATACAAGAAAGACAAAAATGTACATGAGGGCCAAATCCGGTAAGTGGGTTCCGGAAAGTATGAACCCAATCGTTAAGCCAGTTTAGTCGCCTTTTACGACAAGCAATGGCTACTGCAGCACTATTCTCAGGATCAGTTGATCCCGCCCCGGTGCCTGCAGCATAACTATGAATAAGAAAAAATATACATGTGTAACGGTATACATGTATATACTTTATACAATTTGTATCGAACAATGATTCATCCCATGAACTGGATCCTGCAACACCCGCAACTAATGCAGATCCAGATCCGACTACACACCTGTGCAGTCCGATCCATGCCAGTGTTCTTTATTTTATAGATTTGAAAACCGTATACCTCGATTTCGAGCACGAGAATGGAGAACGTACACAAAAGTTTTATAATCACGACACCAGGATATTTTCACACAAAAATTTGGTTACCTAACTGGGCAAAAACCGTGGACGCTTGGCCTTGGAATGTACAGTAAATTGTAATTACGCTAAATATTTGGACACCATAACCAATTGCTGTAAGTGTCCTAAATACATGCTGACAAAATGACAAACAGTGCAGACCCTGACCAGACTGCTCGCAGACACATACAATGATGCGCTATACCTAGACACACATTGAGACAAAATATTATTAAAACAGCGCAATAAGTTATTAGATAAACATCGGAGCTAAACGCAAGTGTTACTAACGTATGTACGAGGGGCATTCCAGAAGTATTGAGACTTTTCCTCTAACTCAAAGATCGCTTGGAATATAAAATTGAAAGACAGACTAGATGGCCGCGGCCTGCATGTCGTGCCTTGGGGCGAGGCATGGACACTAAAAAAAAAGATATAGTATAACGAAAAACTTTAACCAAAAAATTTAACCAAAAACTTTAACCAAAGAACTTAACCAAAAAACTTAACCAAAAACTTCAAAGTAATTTGACCTTGACATTGGGCACAGGGGCCGCACGGAAGGGGGGTAGAATGAAAATATAGATGATGATAAACACCCATGTGAAGTTTCAAGTTAATGGGCAAAGCAGTTGCAGAGATATAGTATAACAAAAAACTTTAACGAAAAAACTTAACGAAAAAACTTTAACCAAAAACTTTAACCAAAACACTTAACCAAAAACTTTAACCAAAGAACTTAACCAAAAACTTCAAAGTAATTTGACCTTGACATTGGGCACAGGGGCCGCACGGGAGGGGGGTAGAATGAAAATATAGATGATGATAAACACCCATATGAAGTTTCAAGGTAATGGGCAAAGCAGTTGCAGAGATATAGTATAACAAAAAAACTGTAACCAAAAAACTTAACCAAAAACTTTAAGCAAAAACTTTAACCAAAAAACTTAACCAAAAACTTCAAAGTACTTTGACCTTGACATTGGGCACAGGGGCCGCACGGATGGGGGGTAGAATGAAAATATAGATGATGATAAACACCCATGTCAAGTTTCAAGGTAATGGGCAAAGCAGTTGCAGAGATGTAGTATAACGAAAAACTTTAACGAAAAACTTTAACGAAAAACTTTAACCAAAAAACTTAACCAAAAAACTTAACCAAAAACTTTAACCAAAAAACTTAACCAAAAACTTCAAAGTAATTTGACCTTGACATTGCGCACAGGGGCAGCACGGGAGGGGGGTATAATGCAAATATAGATGATGATAAACACCCATGTGAAGTTTCAAGGTAATGGGCAAAGCAGTTGCAGAGATATAGTATAACGAAAAACTTTAACCAAAAAACTTAACCAAAAACCTTAACCAAAAACTTTAACCAACTTAACAAAAAACCTTAACCAAAAAACTTAACCAAAAACCTTAACCAAAAACTTTAACCAAAGAACTTAACCAAAAACTTCAAAGTAATTTGACATTGACATTGGGCACAGGGGCCGCACAGGAGGGGGTAGAATGAAAATATAGATGATGATAAACACCCATATGAAGTTTCAAGGTAATGGGCAAAGCAGTTGCAGAGATGTAGTATAACGAAAAACTTTAACCACAAAACTTAAGCAAAAAACTTAACCAAAAGCTTTAAAAAAAATTTAACAAAAAAACTTAACCAAAAAACTTAACCAAAAACTTTAACCAAAGAATTTAACCAAAAACTTTAACCAAAAATTTAACCAAACAACTTAACCAAAAAACTTAACCAAAAAAAAAATTTAACCAAAGAACTTAACCAAAAACTTTAACCAAAAAACTTAACCTTACAACTTAACCAAAAACTTTAACCATCGCGCTTTCCGCAAGCGGGCGCGACAATAAAATGAAGTTTCCTATTTTATGAACAAAGTCTGCAAATACCACAATATTTGAATAAATATTAAGAAAATTATGCACAGAGCGGGGTGCCGTGTGCACGACGTTATGACATTACTACGTCAGATACCTTTGCGACCTGGATCTGTGATTATAAACTTTCTGAGTACGTTCTCCATTCTCATGCTCGAAATCAATTTGATTTGACGACACTGAGCACAACTTTGTCCTCGACCAATGAAGTTCCCACAGAATGTACTTATTTTTTTATAATCACGGACCCCGACTTCAATACCGGAAATATTCAAACCTGACGTCGTAATGTCATAACTTCGCTTTCACGGCTCCCACTCTAGCATTATAGACCTTGCGCAAGTTTGCAGAATTTTCTTAATATTTATGCGAATAACGTGAAATTTAGAGATTTGGTTCATAAAGATGAAACTTCAGTTTATCCATCTTTCAATATTACATTCCAAGCGATCGTTGAATTAGAGGAAAATTCTCCAATACTTCTGGAATGTCCCTTGTATGTACATGGACTAACGTATCCCCGTCTGCCTATCGGCTCGGGGATAACTAGCATTCAATACCAGCCAGTCTGGCACAGAAGACACTGCAATAGCCGGGGTGACTTGCAGAGGTATAAAATCCAATAAACTCCCCCCGTCTACCGTGCCCTCCAAAAAACCCATCGCCTTCTTCTTTGTACTGTTCATTGCATGAAAAACATTCAACAATTTGAAACCTATGATAATACTGCCGGTTCTCTGGCTTTCTCCAGTATGCTTCTTGGTGTAAACCTGTGAGAAAGATATTGATGAAAACAATGTTTATTCATAATGCATGTAGAACCATAAATTATATGTAGCTTATGGCTGCCAAATAATTTAAAAAACAACAAGAATGTGAATTATGTTAATGGGCTGATGGTTTCCGTCTCTGGATTATTGGAGGTGTACAGAATCTTCACAATCACCATGAGGTATAAACTATAAGCTGGGTCTTGTGAGTGAAAATACATTTCAGTAAAAGTGATTAAGTCCACTTAGTCCACTTTCAATAGCTGTGTTGACTTATCAATACAATCTTTCATGAATATCAGACATTCCAAACTCGACATTCTCTGAAAACATGTGTCTATACTCTGTTCCGGTTTATTTTGCCGATGAACTTTTGTCGATTAAACACATTAAATGTACAAAATATTTAAATGTAAGTACTTTTTCATCAATAACAAACAAGTCACCCTCCTCAAAACCTTTTATTTGATGAAATTCCGTCAAATATTGATTTTATAGCGAAAAATGGATTTTTCTATGGGAATTTAACATGGGGGCTATAAAAATAGATTTTTTTCATTAATTTTGGTATTTGTGGACCATCAACTTTTGTTTTCTTAGTTACATCATCTCCTTCACCTCCTTCGGCTCCATGTTAAATTCCCATATAAAAATCAGTTGTTTATTTTTGCTATAAAATCAATATTTGGCCGAATTTCATAAAAAAAAAAAATGAGGAGGGCGACTCTTTTGATATTGATGAAAAAGTACTTACATTTAAATATTTTTTAGATTTAGTGTGTTTAATCACCAAAAGTTCACCGGCACAATAAAGCGGAACAGAGTATAGTAAAGAATATGCACATACACGCAACACACATGCATGGACACATGTATTATACTTGTAAATACTTACTCAGTAGCCAAGACAAATGGCACTCTGATTGAAATCCTGGGTCGGAGCAGATGTTTTTCAGTCTTGAGCAGACAAGTGACAAGCGAATGTAAGCATTGTCACCGTCTGCCAGGACCACCTCCATACAAATCTTCTTCAACACCTTATCAGGCAGTTGTAGAAGAAGTATAGCGGTATGAACCTGAAACATAATTATATTAATTCAGGTGGCCCATCTGGATATCTTTTTCACACAGGTGCTTGTACAATCCTCCAGTCTGTGTATATAGATAATTCCCTGGTGCCCATTACTGAGGAATCAAGCTGCACTGTCAACTTGTTGGAAACAATTGCAACAAATAATTATAAAACAAGAAATGCGTCTGTCGAACGCGGATGCCACCTGCAGCATATTTGAGAAACTGTGACAAAATGGTTAACAGAAAAGTGTGACGGACGGACGGACAGATGGACGGACAGACGGACGGTCCAAACGCTATAGTGCCACCGTTTCTTCGAAAACCGGTGGCATAAAAATATTTGGCATTTTTAATAAACCAACGGACCAGACAACTCCAATATATCCTCCCCCAAATGCCTGCTGTTGTTGAGACTGATTCCTGAGGTAAATGATATATATTTTGTTAAAATGTTGACATTTTCAAAGACCAAATTACAGATTGTGTTGTCGGTAATGAAACCAATTGCGTGTAGCTTACAATTATGAACCACATGTCACAACTAGAGAGCAAGTGAGCGAGGGCTCACATATACCTTTCGGCAGCCATTTGGGTGACATAATCATCCAATTTCAATGTAAATTCCACCTCATTGATCGTCTCATCGATATCTTCAATTTGATACACATGGCCATATTCAGTCAAACATAAGATGTTATCCCACCCCAGCCACGCCCATTTTAGCTATTATGAATATGAAACAGCATCATTGGTCAACCATTCCTCCAAAATGTCATCAGTTGGTGAATTTTTTTTTTAAGAATGTGTGCTATTTATAGATGGTGGCCATCTTGGATTTCCAAATGACGCCAAGTTTGTTTTCCCCCCAACCTCTGTACCATGCCTGTGATGTTTGGCAAACAGTTCGGGAGGAGAAGACGTTTGAAAATGTTCACGGACGGACAACAGACGAACACATTGCGGTAACAATAGCTCACCTGAGCGAAGGATGACCTTTTGGCTGCCATCATTTGACCCACCAGGCCACACCCATGTGTTAATAATTATAATCATTTGGAAACGACAATAATGTCATGCTACATTTCGCTGTTTTAAATATACAGGAATTGGTTCATATAATTATGTTTGTTTGTTTGTTTGTTTATTGGTGTTTAACGGCCTATCAACAGCTAAGGTCATGTAAGGCCGGGAAAACGGGTTCAATCCCGTTTTAACCTGCTGCATTGGGGGGATATATCCCAAAATCAGAACGGAATATTTACATCGAGAAAACATATTCAGCCCTGAAATTAGAATAACCTGACCTGGTGCCAGGTCCATACCACATCAAGTCACTTGGCCCCTTCCCCTAGAATAAGATAACGAATAATCGCAATACTCACATAAGGGGTATAACCAGATTTAACTGCCACATACAAAATGCAGGATTGAGGACTATCGGAGTAATGCAAATGTGAACTAGAAATGTGGCCTGTCGGCACACGAATGCCCCCGCTGGCAGCCAAAGAAAACTAGGCATATTTCATTATAAGCCATTTACCCGAGCGTTAAGGTTTTGAACGGACCAAGTCTGTGACCTTGACCCTCGGCTTAGCGGGGGCGGGACGAATGTGGATTTCTCACAGGGCGGTAGAGGACCATTGGAGCAATGCGTGTGTGAAATGTGAAGCAGATCCGAGCAAGGAAACAAAAATTATAAGCCATTTACCCAGCGTTAAGGTTTCGGGACGTACGTACACGTACGTACGTATGGACGCCGGTAACACTATATGCCCCCCTAGTACATGGTTTTGGTGGGTCTAGACAATAAAAACAGTATATCTGTGTAGAACAGCAAGCATGTGGCATGTATGGTGGGGGGGGGGGGGGGAGATTTTCCTAGAAAAATCACCCCCCCCCCCCCCGCCACCATCTACCATATGCATAGTGCAAATGGACGTCTCTTTGTAGACAAGACTAGCCCACAATTGGGGGAGTATTTCTGATGAAACAAAATAATGTATGTTGGTGTAGAACAGACAGCATGTGCCTTGTATTGGTGGGGGGGGGGGGGGGGAGATTTTCCTAGGAAATATCCCCACCCCCGCCATCTACCATATGCAAAGTTGATGTGATTGTCTCTTTGTATATAAGAATAGCAGGTGATTGCGGGCATTTGGCATGTATTGAGGGATGGGGGGGGGGGGAGATTTTCCTAGGAAATATCCCCCCCCAACTACATATGCATAGCGGATCCCCACCCCCCCCCCTCAATACATGCATTATTTCATAGAAATACTCCCCCATCGTGGGTTATTCTTGTCTAAGAGACATCCACATCCGCTATGCATATGGTAGATGGTTGGGGGGGATATTTCCTAGGAAAATCTCCCCCCCCCTCTCTCCCCCCGCCAATATGCGTCACATGCTAACTGTTCTACACAAACATTTTCACTTGATCAGAAATCTTCCCCCAATCTTGTGATATTCTTGTCTATCAAGGGACTTACACTATGCATATGGTAGTTAGGGGTGGGGTCTTATGGAGGGGATTTTTTATGTTCCCCTTTCTTATACTACCAAATGGCATACATTGTGCGTGCCTATGTGCACCTGTTTCGTGGGAAATAATTCTGCTTTGTAGCATTCAAACACAAACTTTTGGGTGGGGGGGGGGGGGGGGGGGGGGGGTGGAGAATTTCCAGGGTGGGGGGAGAATTTCCTAGGCTCGAGCCTGGAAATATCCCCCCCCCCCCCCCCGGAAGCGAAACAAAAGTTACAAGAAATTTACCTGGTGTGTTAAGTTATTGTCTTACGGACAAAGTGACGAAACAAACAAACCAGGCGAAAACTATATACCCATCGACATACTTCGTATGCCAGGTATAATTAGACAGTACATGTACCTTCAGTACATATATCCCGCATGATATACTGTCCATCTGCTTGCTGTGTGGCACAGTTTCCACCTCTCAGCCATCCGCCTCCATCTCTGGCTCGATCCCTCTATTGCAACGCTCAACAAGAAACATGCTGCAATAAAAAATAACAAATGCAAAACAGTCACGTAATTTTGATGGTCCGACAGCAGGTGGTGGCAAGAAAATTCAACTAGTTTCTTTTTTTGAAAAGTAGGTTCTTTGTGAATTATGGCCGACAGACAAGACATTTTGGATTCCTACGTCTCGCTTCCAACAAAAGTGGGCTCAATAAATTCATGTAAAGATATGGAACACTGGTCATTGCGAGCAGTAATCACAGCATAGCACTGCACAATGGCCTAACAATGAGTTGTACAATGAATTTATACAATGATTGAAGCTATAAAATACCTACCGCCATCTCTTTTCGATACTTCCAATAGTACGTCTTAATTCACCCATCGGGTTGATGTAGACGACTCGCCTGGCATTCGGTACAATTATCTAAAATCGAGTTTCACGCAATTTGAAAGTTATTCCTTTTTTGCAAAATATCTAAGTTCTGGTAGAATCAAACCATCCTGAAGAATGGGAATGCGTTCTATGACCGTAAAATATATTACCGAAGCATATAATGGCAGAAGACCACATGTTACATTAATGTATGTATCCCCGTGAATTAGTATCCACAACTGCAATATTGTCAACACAGTTTACGGAAATGTAATACCCAGGTATAGGTAATATAATAATTACCTGTATAATTTAGCCTGTAATAATTTAGTGGACATTTAGTGGTCAAGCTGGAAATTTGCAGAAGTGTTCAACTGGAGAAGGCTATTGTTCTCTCTACAGGTAAGGTGTACAGAGCGCACGAGAAAACGGGTCTTCATGCATTAATGTTCAGTTTGTAGCATAGAAAGAAATAGAGTTTGACCTTGACCCCGGATTTTTTTTTAATAGTCCTATATTCATCTACATGTCATAGTAAAGGTATGTATAAAGTTTGAGGACTGTAGCTGATAAGGTGTTGAAGTAATGACCATAACACGAAAACTTAACATTGAATGTTGACGAAGACGACGACGACGCCGCCGACGACGACGCCGCCGCCGACGACGACGCCGCCGCCGACGACGACTCCGGAAAAGCAAAACCTATGTCTCGCTTTCCGCTTCGCGGGCGAGACAAAAAACCTCAAAACACATATTTCGGACGCATGGACGCACAGACTGACGCACGGATACCCTGACATCATTGTGATCACTATGTCTATTTCAAAATTATTTAACCTTGACCTTGGGCATAATATATACAGTTTCAAGTGAATTCCTCATAAGGTAAAGAAGTTATAGACAAATGGAGAAACTTATGGAAATCTATTAAAGCGAAATTTCAGTTGACCTTTACCTTGGGCATGGGGAGAGCATGGGTAGTATACAGAATAGTAATATGGATAATGATAAACATGCATGTAAAGTTTCAAGTGAATACCTCATATGAAAAGCGAATACCTCATATGGTAAAAAAATTATAGTAAATAAATATGGGATAATAACAAGAACGCCGCCAACGGCATGTATCACATCGCTATGGCAGCAATTGATGATGAAAATAATGGAGAATGGAGAAACTTACAGAAATAAACTGAATTAAAATTTCCAAGTAATTTGACCTTGACCACAGGACCAGTCCGACAAATATAGTGTCTATTCTAAATGTCGGACTGCACCTGTGATCGGACATGTCTGCTCTTGGATGGGGGTGGTGGGGGGGGGGGTGTTAAAGTCAATAACTCACTGTGATAGGCTCAGAGCAGCATACATGTGGTTTCTGAGGCACTTGTTGCTGGGGTGGTATCGGTTGGAGGTGTCCGGAACTGTTGGGTAGTTCTCTCTTGAGAAAGCGGCGATGTGACGTTTCATTTCCCCAACATTCCGGACACCATCGTCAACTAGTGCATGTATTTTACTCACTATCGTCGGATGCACATCGTGCGTCATACAGCCCATCTGAAAGACAACACAACAGTCTCTGTGAAACAAGTTGGAACAGAGGTAGGTCCAGAAAACAAGAGGGCCATGATGGCCCTATATTGCTCACCTGTTCCACCCACAAATGCTGACCAGTTCGAAGGTGATTCAACAAGTAGTGGCCGTTGCAAAATCACTTTTCTTCTATATGTCGTACAGCACATAAATTGGGGATTTGAAATGTCACAAAAAGCATATTATCCCATTGTATTGTTTAAATGTGAAGATTACAAACCATATCACTATATCTCTAGAAAATAATTAAGAAAATTTTCAAAACATGTCTGTACCCAAGTCTCCCACATTTGTTGATCATTGTAGGTATCAACCAACTGCATGCGTGAAGTTCATTAAAATATTTCATACGTTTATTGAGATAGACTCTGGACCAGAAATACTTATACCAGATATGCTGTTTTCTGACAGTAGCCATCTTGGATTATGCGATTTGAACAATTCAGAAAAGGCTTTACCTATACATAATACGTGTGAAGTTTGGCCAACATCAGCACAGTGCAGGGCACACAAATTCTTAAAACGTTCACTCGTCCTTACTTTCAAAACAATAGCAAAAATAATAAATTTACATTACAAACATTCTAATTTCCACTCGCTTTCTCACTGGTCAGCACAAGCGGACGAGTGGAATTTTCGTTCCCTGCAGTGATGGCCAAGTGATTAGTGAGAATGTTTAAAAGTTATTAATGAAAGTTTGACTTTTTCACTATTTGGCGGCCATGTTGACCACTTATTTTATTCAGGGGTTTTTAATGCAAGAACAAATTTTTTTGGCCAGAATTATCTTAAAATGTGATTAATAATTGAGATGTCCCTTTCGTTCCTGGATACAAATACTTACCTCGTCTACCGGATGGTTCCTGTGCTCATCCAGGCCTGGCAGAGCCACATATATCCTGTGTTCATATGGGAGTTCATTGGCCTCATCCCTGAAATCTGTAGCTAGCTTCTTTCCAATTCGCCGCTTTGCAGACCCGCAATTGCTGTCAATCTGAATGAAGTATTCATAAGTATATGGTTAGAGAAACTAGAATATTTGTTCAGAGAAACCTGTTGCCCCCACTGTCATTCATAGTAAAAAAACAACTTAAACAACACAAATGCCTTACAAACTAAACGTCGTACGGACGGGGCTGACGCATGCCGACGCCCATCCCCCCACCATCCCAACAAATTGGTGGTGGGGGGGGGGGGAGGGGGGGGGGGGGGGAGGCATACACAAATATGTCACTCTATCTGGAAATTATTAACACTAGTAGTTCATGAAATATTTTATCCAATTTTCGAAGCCATTTTATCATGTAGTAGTATCATTAACATACCGTAGTACAAGTTTGAAGCTACTGATATGTAGTTTACATACCCGGTATTCAGAAATTTCATCATCTGTCTCGAATGTTGTACATCACATGTGCAAACAAATTTTACCTGCAGAGATGGAAAGCGCGCCACCGATCGCAGATGTATGGATGCGGGGCAGTCCATTTTCTTGGTCGTCTGTATCTTGAGACGTCTTTTGACAGAGTATGTATGTTCGCCCTAGTAAACAACTAGATTTGTCAGTAAGCGAAAGCTTACAGAATACCCCCGTTGACGAGTGCCACAGCAGATTTAAGTACCGTATGTCAAGTAATGTGGGAGAGATAAACCAGACGGGAAGTGTGACAAACGGACGAACGGACAAGGTCAATCAAGTATACTGCCCCACAACTTGGTTGCCGGGTGTATAATACTTTTTGCAACAAAATACTCCACTGAGGATACAAGTTAATGTATTACTCATAATAACCAATGAGTATGTAAAATAATTTATAACAATTTACAAATATGCAAATAAGATTCCCACTAAATTAATATTCTCGCACTATAATCAAGCCACACCTTTCTGAACGAATGTTTGTATCAAAGATATTTCGTAAACAGTATCATCATACATGTACATGGAAAGAAAATTAGTCCAGCACCTTAGCCCATTCGGGTATTAAAGTATCCAAACATGCTGTACTCGGTACTCGGTACTACCTGAGGCATTATGTGTTAGCCCTGTCCGTTCGTCTGGGTGTGTGTCCGAAAATGTTCAGCTGTTTTTCTAGTTATATCTATATCTACATGTATATTGGATATTACTGTTTACAAAATATCTTAGTACATGTACCGTACATGTATATCATGTTAATAATAGCCTTCAAACGGTTAACATTTATGTACATGTAGTGTATTAACAGTTAAATGTTTTCAGATGAATACAAACCGGCTCATTTCTTCTCCCTTTTTTCTTGCTGGACTGATGGCGGTCAGGTCCATTAAAAACATTCCCGGACCTGATGCCCGAGAATTACAAATGGACATCCGTCAAACAGGATCGGCAAGTTTTTGGAGGAACTTTCCCAATACACCTTCCCATTCAGATGGGCTCTACCTGTAATGAAAATATTTCACCAATCATGGTCAGTGTAGTTGCGATCTATAGATTAGAGAGCGGCCTACATGAAGTGCTTGCCACATGGCTTCCCTACAGACATACATGCATGGTGACTGTATGGGTACCTACGTGAAGTGGTTGTCTACCTGGATTCATCAGTTATGGCAACATGGCCTCTCTACAGACATACAGGGTGACTGTATGGGTACCTACGTGAAGTGGTTGTCAACCTAGATTCATCAGTTATGGCCACATGGCCTCTCTATAAGACATACATGGTGACTGTATGGGTACCTACGTGAAGTGGTTGTCTACCTAGATTCATCAGTTATAGTCACATAGGCTCTCTACAGACATACATGCTGACTGTATGGGTACCTACGTGAAGTGGTTGTCTACCTAGATTCATCAGTTATGGCCACATGGCCTCTCTATAGACATACAGAGTGACTGTATGGGTACCTACGTGAAGTGGTTGCCTACCTGGATTCATCAGTTATGGCCACATGGCCTCTCTATAGACATACATGGTGACTGTATGGGTACCTACGTGAAGTGGTTGTCTACCTAGATTCATCAGTTATAGTCACATAGGCTCTCTACAGACATACATGCTGACTGTATGGGTACCTACGTGAAGTGGTTGTCTACCTGCATTCATCAGATATAGTCACATAGGCTCTCTACAGACATACATGGTGACTGTATGGGTACCTACGTGAAGTGGTTGTCTACCTAGATTCATCAGTTATAGTCACATAGGCTCTCTACAGACATACATGGTGACTGTATGGGTACCTACGTGAAGTGGTTGTCTACCTAGATTCATCAGTTATGGCAACATGGCCTCTCTACAGACATACATGGTGACTGTATGGGTACCTACATGAAGTGGTTGTCTACCAACATTCATCAGTTATGGCCACATGGCCTCTCTACAGACATACAGGGCGACTGTATGGGTACCTACGTGAAGTGGTTGTCTACCTAGATTCATCAGTTATGGCCACATGGCCTCTCTATAGACATACATGGTGACTGTATGGGTACCTACATGAAGTGGTTGTCTACATCGATTCATCAGTTATAGTCACATAGGCTCTCTACAGACATACATGGTGACTGTATGGGTACCGACGTGAAGTGGTTGTCTACCTGGATTTATCAGTTATAGTCACATAGGCTCTCTACAGACATACATGGTGCCTGTATGGGTACCTACGTGAAGTGGTTGTCTACCTAGATTCATCAGTTATGGCAACATGGCCTCTCTACAGACATACATGGTGACTGTATGGGTACCTACGTGAAGTGGTTGTCTACCTAGATTCATCAGTTATAGTCACATAGGCTCTCTACAAACATACAGGGTGACTGTATGGGTACCTACGTGAAGTGGTTGTCTACCTAGATTCATCAGTTATGGCCACATGGCCTCTCTATAGACATACTGGTGACTGTATGGGTACCTACATGAATGTGTTGTACTACATGAGTGTGCTACGAAGATCATCAGTTATGGCCACATGGCCTCTATACAGACATACATGGTGACTGTACGGGTCCTCGTGAAGTGTGTCTACTCATGGTGATGTACGGGTACCTACGTGAGGTGTGTCACCTGGATCATGGCATCTTCACATAGGTCTCTCAGTACAGACATAATGGTGACTGTATGGGTACTACGTGACAATACATGTGACTGGTACGGGTAGTCCTACGTGGAGTGGGGTGGTCTACCTCAATAGATTCATCATATAGGTTCACATAGGGCCTCTCTACCAGACATACATGGTGACTGGTATGGGTACTACCGTGAGGTGGTGGTCTACCTAGACTTCATTCAGTTATGGAACATGGCCTCTCTACAGACATACATGCTGACTGTATGGGTACCTACATGAAGTGGTTGTCTACCAACATTCATCAGTTATGGCCACATGGCCTCTCTACAGACATACAGGGCGACTGTATGGGTACCTACGTGAAGTGGTTGTCTACCAAGAGTCATCAGTTATGGCCACATGGCCTCTCTACAGACATACATGGTGACTGTATGAGTACCTACGTGAAGTGGTTGTCTACCTAGATTCATCAGTTATAGTCACATAGGCTCTCTACAAACATACAGGGTGATTGTATGGGTACCTACGTGAAGTGGTTGTCTACCTGGATTCATCAGTTATGGCCACATGGCCTCTCTACAGACATACATGGTGACTGTATGGGTACCTACATGAAGTGGTTGTCTACCAAGATTCATCAGTTATGGCCACATGGCCTCTATACAGACATACATGGTGACTGTATGGGTACCTACGTGAAATGGTTGGCACCTAGATTCATCAGTTAGTCACATAGGCTCTCTACAGACTACATGGTGACTGTACGGGTACCTACGTGAAGTGGTTGTCTACCTAGATTCATCATTTATAGTCACATAGGCTCTCTACAGACATACATGGTGACTGTATGGGTACCTACGTGAGGTGGTTGTCTACCTAGATTCATCAGTTATGGCAACATGGCCTCTCTACAGACATACATGCTGACTGTATGGGTACCTACAGAATGGTTGTCTACAACATCATCAGTTATGGCCACATGGCCTCTCTACAGACATACAGGGCGACTGTATGGGTACCTACTGAAGGTTGTTTTCTACCAAGATTCATCAGTTATGGCCACATGGCCTCTCTACAGACATACATGGTGACTGTATGGGTACCTACGTGAAGTGGTTGTCTACCTAGATTCATCAGTTATAGTCACATAGGCTCTCACAAACTACAGGGTGACTGTATGGTACCTACTGAAGTGGTTGTCTACCTTGATTCATCATTATGCCACATGGCCTCTCTACAGACACATGGTGACTGTATGGGTACCTACATGAAGTGGTTGTCTACCAAGATTCATCAGTTATGGCCACATGGCCTCTATACAGACATACATGGTGACTGTATAGGTACCTACGTGAAATGGTTGTCTACCTAGATTCATCATTATAGTCACATAGTGGCTCTCTACAGACATACATGGTGACTGTATGGGTACCTACGTGAAGTGGTTGTCTACCTAGATTCATCATTTATAGTCACATAGGCTCTCTACAGACATACATGGTGATGTATGGGTACCTACTGAGGTGGTTGTCTACCAACATTCATCAGTTATGGCACATGGCCTCTCTACAGACATACATGCGACTGTATGGGTACCTACATGAAGTGGTTGCTACCCATTATAGTTATGGCCACATGGCCTCTACAAGCATTACAGGGCGACGTATGGGTACTAGTGAAGTGGTTGTTCCAAGATTCATCATTAGGCATGGCCTCTCTACAGACATACATGGTGACTGTATGGGTACCTACGTGAAGTGGTTGTCTACCTAGATTCATCAGTTATAGTCACATAGGCTCTCTACAAACATACAGGGTGACTGTATGGGTACCTACGTGAAGTGGTTGTCTACCTGGATTCATCAGTTATGGCCACATGGCCTCTCTACAGACATACATGGTGACTGTATGGGTACCTACATGAAGTGGTTTGTCTACCAAGATTCATCAGTTATGGCCACATGGCATCTATACAGACATACATGGTGACTGTATGGGTACCTACGTGAAATGGTTGTCTACCTAGATTCATCAGTTATAGTCACATAGGCTCTCTACAGACATACATGGTGACTGTACGGGTACCTACGTGAAGTGGTTGTCTACCTAGATTCATCATTTATAGTCACATAGGCTCTACAGACATACATGGTGACTGTATGGGTACTACGTGAGTGGATGTCTACCTAGATCATCAGTTATGCAACATGGCCTCTCTACAGACATACATGCTGACTGTATGTACTACATGAAGTGGTTGTCTACCAACATTCATCAGTTATGGCCACATGGCCTCTCTACAGACTACAGGGCGACTGTATGGATACCTACGTGAAGTGGTTGTCTACCAAGATTCATCAGTTATGGCCACATGGCCTCTCTACAGACATACATGGTGACTGTATGGGTACCTACGTGAAGTGGTTGTCTACCTAGATTCATCAGTTATAGTCACATAGGCTCTACACATACAGGGTGACTGTATGGGTACCTACGTGAAGTGGTTGTCTACCTGGATTCATCAGTTATGGCCACATGGCCTCTCTACAGACATACATGGTGACTGTATGGGTACCTACATGAAGTGGTTGTCTACCAAGATTCATCAGTTATGGCCACATGGCCTCTATACAGACATACATGGTGACTGTATGGGTACCTACGTGAAATGGTTGTCTACCTAGATTCATCAGTTATAGTCACATAGGCTCTCTACAGACATACATGGTGACTGTACGGGTACCTACGTGAAGTGGTTGTCTACCTAGATTCATCATTTATAGTCACATAGGCTCTCTACAGACATACATGGTGACTGTATGGGTACCTACGTGAGGTGGTTGTCTACCTAGATTCATCAGTTATGGCAACATGGCCTCTCTACAGACATACATGCTGACTGTATGGGTACCTACATGAAGTGGTTGTCTACCAACATTCATCAGTTATGGCCACATGGCCTCTCTACAGACATACAGGGCGACTGTATGGGTACCTACGTGAAGTGGTTGTCTACCAAGATTCATCAGTTATGGCCACATGGCCTCTCTACAGACATACATGGTGACTGTATGGGTACCTACGTGAAGTGGTTGTCTACCTAGATTCATCAGTTATAGTCACATAGGCTCTCTACAAACATACAGGGTGACTGTATGGGTACCTACGTGAAGTGGTTGTCTACCTGGATTCATCAGTTATGGCCACATGGCCTCTCTACAGACATACATGGTGACTGTATGGGTACCTACATGAAGTGGTTGTCTACCAAGATTCATCAGTTATGGCCACATGGCCTCTATACAGACATACATGGTGACTGTATGGGTACCTACGTGAAATGGTTGTCTACCTAGATTCATCAGTTATAGTCACATAGGCTCTCTACAGACATACATGGTGACTGTACGGTACCTACGTGAAGTGGTTGTCTACCTAGATTCATCATTTATAGTCACATAGGCTCTCACAGACATTACTGGTGACTGTAAGGGTACCTACGTGAGGTGGTTGTCTACCTAGATTCATCAGTTATGGCAACATGGCCTCTCTACAGACATACATGCTGACTGTATGGGTACCTACATGAAGTGGTTGTCTACCAACATTCATCAGTTATGGCCACATGGCCTCTCTACGACATACAGGGCGACTGTATGGGTACCTACGTGAAGTGGTTGTCTACCTAGATTCATCAGTTATGGCCACATTGCCTCTCTACAGACATACATGGTGACTGTATGGGTACCTACGTGAAGTGGTTGTCTACCTAGATTCATCAGTTATAGTCACATAGGCTCTCTACAAACAGAGGGTGACTGTATGGGGTACCTACGTGAAGTGGTTGTCTACCTGGATTCATCAGTTATGGCCACATGGCCTCTCTACAGACATACATGGTTGACTGTATGGGTACCTACATGAAGTGGTTGTCTACCAAGATTCATCAGTTATGGCCACATGGCCTCTATACAGACATACATGGTGACTGTATGGGTACCTACGTGAAATGGTTGTCTACCTAGATTCATCAGTTATAGTCACATAGGCTCTCTACAGACATACATGGTGACTGTACGGGTACCTACGTGAAGTGGTTGTCTACCTAGATTCATCATTTATAGTCACATAGGCTCTCTACAGACATACATGGTGACTGTAAGGGTACCTACGTGAGGTGGTTGTCTACCTAGATTCATCAGTTATGGCAACATGGCCTCTCTACAGACATACATGCTGACTGTATGGGTACCTACATGAAGTGGTTGTCTACCAACATTCATCAGTTATGGCCACATGGCCTCTCTACAGACATACAGGGCGACTGTATGGGTACCTACGTGAAGTGGTTGTCTACCAAGATTCATCAGTTATGGCCACATGGCCTCTCTACAGACATACATGGTGACTGTATGGGTACCTACGTGAAGTGGTTGTCTACCTAGATTCATCAGTTATAGTCACATAGGCTCTCTACAAACATACAGGGTGACTGTATGGGTACCTACGTGAAGTGGTTGTCTACCTGGATTCATCAGTTATGGCCACATGGCCTCTCTACAGACATACATGGTGACTGTATGGGTACTTGGCCTACATGAAGTGGTTGTCAATACCAAGATTCATCAGTTATGGCCACATGGCCTCTATTACGACATACAATGGCGTGACTGATGGGTACCTACGTGAATGGTGTCTACTAGATTTCTCAGTTATAGTCACTAGGCTCTCTACGACACATGGTACTGTACGGGTACTACGTGAGTGGTTGTCTACCTAGTTCTCATTTATTGTCATAGGCTCTCTACAGACAATTACATGGTGACTGAGGGTTACCTACTGAGTGGTTGTCTACTATTCATCAGTTATCATGGCCTCTCTACAGGACATACATGCTGAACTGTAGGGTACCTCATGAGGTTGGTCTACCAACATTCATCTTAATGGCCACCATGGCCTCTCTACAGACATACAGGGCGACTGATTTGGTACTACGTGAAGTGGTTGCTACCAAGTTCATCAATTTGGCCATGGCTCTACAGACACATGGTGACTGTAGGGTACCTATGAGGGTTTGTTTACCTGATTCATCAGTATAGTCACAGGTCTCTACAAACATACAGGGTGACTGTATGGGTACCTACGTGAAGTGGTTGTCTACCTGGATTCATCAGTTATGGCCACAGGCCTCTTACAGACATCATGGTGACTGTAATACGGATTCGGGAAGGTTCCATCAACTGGAAAAAGGTTTTCGTCAATAGAAAAGTTGAGTTGTGTCCGTCACTGGTTACGGTTCGTCAATTAGGCGATAGTTGAATGTATTTATCACAACCTCGGCTAATGACTATGCACATTCATCAGTAGTTGAACCTTTGATCGTAGTAATTATTTCAGTTTCCAAATGGACCGACCGTTAAAGGCTGAAAGGCTCAGTATTACTCCAATCAAACACAAACATGTTTGGCAACTGATTAGTACAAAACAACTATTCTTGCCTAATCGATACATCTCAGTCTTGAAGATTTACATCTTAATCGCAATGTGAAGACAACAACGTATTTTGTGTACTCAAATTCGACTTCAATGATGATTAACATAGTTAATATAGTTTTATTCCAATTCCAGGCTGAAAACCTAATACCACATGATTCTTGCTGACGAAAATAGGCTAACGTTGTTCTATTTACTGATTGGTATGGTGATGGCTGACAAATGAAATGGCTGCTGCAGAAGCGGGTAATTTCTCAAGAATTCAATCAGGGAGATTTAAAGGAGGAGAAAACAAAAGTAACCATATACATGGTGTAATGAGGTATTCGGATTCAGCCATGTCTCAATATTTTCAATTTAACAGAATCTCAATTTAACAGAAGCTAAATTAATCAAATGTTATAATATCAATTTAACAGAAGCTAAATAATCCTGAATATGATAACAATAAACAAGTTAAAACTACTAGTCGTGCAAAAAGAGAAAATAGAAAAGTTTCTCCATCCGCCAAACAAGCAAATTAACCTATATTGTATTTTTAACTAAGCTGACTAATCTCTGAGGTAAATAGTGTCAAAGTAAAAATAGGTTTTATAATATAGTTCATTCCAATCCTGAAATTCAGACCGGCGAACCCTCGCATACAAATGCAATTTCTTAAACATTGATGTTAAATGAGTATATGAAAACATTATATTCTAATCATGCCGGTAAAAATTAAATCATTTTACTAAAACACCTTTCCCCAGAGACTAGTTCCAATTGTTAACACATACCATTTCCAGTAATAACAGGCACAAGTAAGGGTACTGCAAAATAAACTCATGACATGAACATGTTCCCTGACTGTCTTTAAACAACAAACTGACTGTAACAATCACTACATCAGTTCCTATGGGCCTATGGGTGGGCGTGAACAAAATTTTCGATGTGCTTGACAAAACAGCTGAACCACCTGTGAAGACGGAAACACATAATCCCAGCAATAAAATAACCAACGTGACGACAACCAATCAAAAGGCAGTAACCAACGGAAACGGAATAACAAATAACAAAACTCAAAAGACTGAATTATCACCTACCTATAATTGCATAAATACACAGCGGAACAACTAAATAACTCCCTATCTTTTTTGGGATAAAAACTACTTTTCGCAAAAAAGAAAAATGAGAATTATACGTAACCAAACAACCGGAAGTAAAATGGCGACCAACAAAGATTTTGACAAAGTGCATCTTTCGGTTCTCGTTAAATTAACATTTTTTACAGGTAAAAAATTCACAATTTCTCAAGAATTCAATCAGGGAGATTTAAAGGAGGAGAAAACAAAAGTAACCATATAAATGGTGTAATGAGGTATTCGGATTCAGCCATGTCTCAATATTTTCAATTTAACAGAATCTCAATTTAACAGAAGCTAAATTAATCAAATGTTATAATATCAATTTAACGGAAGCTAAATAATCCTGAATATGATAACAATAAACAAGTTAAAACTACTAGTCGTGCAAAAAGAGAAAATAGAAAAGTTTCTCCATCCGCCAAGCCGCAGGCCCGCCAACTTATGAAATAAGGCACGAATGACGAGCGAAAGCAAGCATCAAAGATGAACACAAATTAGCAAATAATGTGCTTCTGAAACAGAGATTCATATGTAGTTGATGAAATAATATAAAGGAATAACCGTGTATCTACCTTCAACACTTGCTCTCACTAATCATATATAATAACATACTCACATAAGGCGACTGTACCCCCCTCGGTTCCCCATCTCATTGCACCCGGATTATGTTCGATCCTGTTGATCTTACAATGTGTCCATCCATCCAACGCACGATTACTGCAGGTCCTGTATCATGAACGTACAGTACCCGTAATCAGCTACGTCTACAATGAGAAGGAGAAACGAGCACGGCACATACGCACTCATGCAAATTACAAGACATTACATTCATATACCAATCACAAACACTTAATACTCTTGAGCACCTGCATGAAAAAGTTACTCAGTACACGAGACCCTTCGAAATTTAGATGCAAACCCCATCTCTAACAGCAAACTATGTCGATGAGGATCGCCAACCTTTGCTTACAAACGGTCTAAATGTATGAACAAATCCAAATTTACGATACTTGCAAAATTTTCTAAGAATGTTGTTTGCCCGTGACACCATAAAACGTGTAACCTTGAAGTCCACTGGTCTTGGAAGATTGGCCGAGTAAATTAAATGAACTGAAGACTTGACACTCCTGATGACACTGAATAATTCATTTAAAGCTGCCGGGAAATCTTCAAATGACATACTATGTATGTCGTTTGTTCCCACATGTACAATCATCGCATCAGAAGCCTCAATTTTCAGTTGTAACTGTCTATTTCTCGATACTTCCGCTGTGAGTCCTCTTATGGTGCGGCCCGGAAATGCTTCCACTACCAGCCCTTCCACATCCCGGACATATTTGGCGATTGAATCAGAGATGAGTGCGCCTGCTTTTTACCCATGGTACCTAAAACATAATTAATGCGAAATAAAATAAAATTTTCCATTTTGTGTGCTACCGACAATTTATCAGACAAATCAAAAGATAAATAACGCTGATACGCTTCACTTTTCCAATCCCCATGAAAACGAATCAGATCAGCCGGAACTCCCGCCTGAAAGGCCAAAGTTGTACCTCCCCGCCTAAAACTGTGAGTGGAATAATCTGACCCATCTAACCCTATTGCCGCAATTAAAGACTTCAACTTTGCCTGAAACATGGCATAAGTAATGGATTTACCCTTTGCATAAGTAAATAAAGGCTGATCTGGAGCAATCAAAATGACCTTTAACAGATTATCAAAGGCCGTCACCGGACAAAGCAATGAATTAGACTTGACCAACGGAATACGTAGCACCCTTTCCCCAAATTGAATAGTTTTTGTCCATCTGAATGAAACTAACAAAATATCACCATCTTTGACCACATCTCCTCTTAACAAAAACTTCCCCGATTTATCAGTATTACTGTCCAAGACCAAATTCGATTTCCTAGCTAACAAATAGAAGGCAAACAAGAATAAGCACCAAAAACAAATGTCTAATTTCTTCGTAAAATCTAATTTAGCATGAAATTGTTTCAAAATTCCAGGCGTAATGGGTAAAGCCTGTCTCACAGCATGCGGGTTTAAACGACTAATTCCCTTCAATGTCAAATTGATCAAATATGAATTCAACTCTATTTCAAGTCCTAACAACATGTGCATAGTACGCACTCCACTGATGTAATTCCTAATTGAATCCACTGACTTGAATGATCTACTAAAAAATTGAGCATATAGCGAAATGACATCAGTAGAAGCGGGCAATGATTTTAAACCAGAAAAACAACAAAATAACAAATAACTTTCCCACTGAATTTTTAAATTACGATTAGTACCGTCTGCAAATGCCGATATTTTCGAGGTGCTCAAGTCCTTCCTAAGTCTGTCTAACTGTTCACCTGAAATCACACAAACATTACCAATTGTGAGTAAACTCAAATATCATGTCAGTCAACTCGCATAACTCGCCTGTCACACCGTATTCGGCATAAAATTGATCTGCATTACATGTATCTAAATGCCACCTGCTCAAAAAGTCGGCCAGCCTGTTATCAGTTCCTTTGATATGTCTGGCTTTGATCTCGAAGAACGTCGTAACTGGCTGCTAACAATGCTATTTCACGTAAACATGTTTGTAAAAACTCATTCTTAGTTGAGCCCTTATTAATTATAGTACAAGATGACTGATTGTCACACAGTACAATCATTTTATGTCCCTTCAACTGTGCACCCACAATTTGAGTGCCACAACTATGGTCAGTAACTCCAAAGCATTAATATGCAACCGCCGCCTGGTGACATTCTCTGGAAATACTGAATGAAAATATTTATTTCCAAATATACCCCCACTCCTGTCAAGCATGCGTCGGTTGAAATAATACCATCGGGCTCTGACCATTCGCCCACCGACATCATTGAGATGCCGTTGAACTGCGGCAAAAAGGTGTGCCACCACAACAAATCCATTTTCATGTACTCTGGCAAAGTATGGCAGGCCTGCTCAGACTTATAAATTGCTCGCAAAAATTTCAATAAACGCCGCACAAAAATTCTCCCGGGTCTTACACAAGAACTAATAAAATTCAATTTCCCTAACAATGATTGTAACTCCTTTTTTGATGCTTCCCCTTATGCAACCATGCTTCCACCAATTTTGAAATTTCTACAAGCCTATCAGGCGTAATTTCTAAAGTCATTGTTTCTGTGTCAAACATCACTCCTACAAACACCATGCGTGTTGCAGGAGGACAGGCCTTCTCCTTTGATTCACGAAAACCACACTTTTCCAGAGTACCTTCAAATGTTTTATATGAAAATTCTGACAACTCGGGTTTTTCAGCCGAAACTAGATCGTCCAAATAATTCAGTACACAAATACCTATCATCAACATCATAAACACTATTGCCGTTGTCACCCTTTGACATATTTGAGCGGCACTTCTCAACCCCATCGACAACACAGTATCAAACATTATATGTCCTTTGTATTTATAACCTACCCTATGATACTCAGAGGGGTCTAATATTACTTGGCGGTAGGCGCGCCTTAAATCTTTTTTCCAGAGATGGCAACCGCGACCCTTTATCTTAACGAGTTGCACCAAATCATCCACCTTCGGATATATTAAAGAGACCCTGTCGCCCAAATAAAAGTCCTTGTCTATTACATCATTCACTGCTTTATTCTTTGGAAAACTTAGATCCAAAATGATACGTCTTTCTCGGTATCTTTTTTCGGCACCGAATTCAAAGGTGATAAAATCATTGGTGTATTGAAAGGATTTTGCCTAAACGGACCCAAAACTGTTTTATGCTCAATTTCTTTAACAAAATATTTATTAATTTGTTCCGGAAATTCCCTTGCACCTTTATGATTCCTACTAAAACTTAATTTTGAGCTCTGACAGGGTTCTTCAATGCAACCTAACGGAAATCCAAACTCTAAATGATCACAAATTTTATCATCTTTATAATTCTTCAACATGTGCCTCAAAAATGGCAAATTCACATGATTATTGACTGGAATTCTACAGCTCTCAAAATTATATCGGCCCGAATTTATTATTTTATCATGCGCAGACACCAACAACTGTGTTCTACTTATGTCCGTTTCGGTGATCATGTTACACAAATTACAATCTCTATGAACTGACCCCAAGTTATGTATCAGTTCATTGTTAACTTGACCACATTGACCAACATTCGTAGAATATTTGATAGAATCCACTGCTTGTGAAACATTATTAACTTGAACATTTTTCGGAAATTTATCGGACTCCCCCACTTGTGATAAATTAATATTTTCATTCGCTTTTTTATCAATGTCCACAAATTCTGGCAAAAACAATTTTGTCAACTGCTCATTCCTTTCTATCAAATTCGCCAGATGATCACCGTGATGTCATGCCGTGACATGCGGACATTCCTTTGAACATTCAGGATGTTTCAGTTTCTTTCGATCTTTTTGCCAGCACTCTGCACAAATGTGCTGACAATTACGATATCTGCCACGCACGACATCCCAGTGATCACCTGACTTGGCGCATTTGTTTCTATTGAACCAAGAACAGAACCAGACGAGCTCAGACTCGCTTGATTCCTTCCTCAGTTCACTAGCTGTATTCTGCCACACTGGTTTCCTCCTTAATGATGAATCATTCCTCAAAATATGTTTCGATAGAATCGCATGCTCAATTTGTTGGGATCATCATCCCAACTTTTCAAACCGAGCTCAATTTGTCGCAACCACGACGCATAAAAATCTTTATACCTTCAAATGTATAAGTACTGGCATAATACATCATCTTTTTCAGTAGTGCGATTCTCCCCTTTCGTTCGCTTTTACTGATTTGCTCCCCCGAGACAATTTCCAATTCCCCGGCCACCAGCAATCGCAAGTCCAAATTCTCAAACTTTACTGATCGATTGACATATTCTAGCTGAAGATGCGAATGTGGCCATTTTTGAGGATATTTAACTCTATCTGAAGCCCGTGACTTAATCCCAGATTTTTTTTGATTTCCTTCGCTTTTTTGACTTCTTTGATTTTTTCGATTTTTTGGAACTGCATGCCCCCGAAGAGGTCGAATCGTCACTACTGTCGGTATCCGATGAGTCCGAAGACGTATCGGATGAATCCCCAGACGAATCCCCAGACGAATCTAAACCCATATAAGACAAATGTTTTTTCACAGATTTGCGCAACTTAGTGTCATCCCTTAAATCCTGCAATGTTATCTCAGACACATGTTTACTCAGCTCCTTCGATGATGAAGACAATTCTGTTTTCTCGCATTTAACGTGTTTAACACTATCGGTCCCACACAATTGTTTTGAAAGTGACGAAAGTTTGTCAACTGCAATGTCAGATTTACCTTCTTTCTTCAACTTGCCAAGCTCCTTAGTTGATCTCTCTAACTTCGCCTTCAGTCGCTCCTTCTCCTGGTTCTTCCTTACTTCCTTTTTCGCTCTCTCCACCGCCGCAATTTGAGACTTTAACTGAAAAAGTTCCTCATCGTCATCCGAATCCGGCGTTTCCTCGATGCGAGCCTCGCTTTCATTCTTACTCTGTTCCGGATATGTTCTGGCTCCGACTGGTTCCCCATCATCATTCCACCGTATCGACTTCGCGCCTCCTTCATTTCGTCCCCATAACATTCCGCTCCACTTTCATTCGTCCTCGCTCCATTCTCACTGCCACTTATCGCATCTGATTCCGTACGTCCTTCCTCTCCATACTTCTTATAGTCAGAAACTTTCTGAGATGCCGCCCGCCTCGGCCTATCTTCCATCCTTGCTTCCTTCCCAACGATTTCGCCCCAATCCAACACGTCCCTCTGTCCGTCCGAATTCCTCGTAGGACTCGTCCACAATAGAACGTTAATAACTGCGATAACAAAACACCACCACAGGCTGGGCATGTGTATGCAGTCAGAATTTAAACACTAAAACAAATATGAACAAAATTTTCGATGTGCTTGACAAAAACAGCTGAACCACCTGTGAAGACGGAAACACATAATCCCGGCAATAAAATAACCAACGTGACGACAACCAATCAAAAGGCAGTAACCAACGGAAACGGAATAACAAATAACAAAACTCAAAAGACTGAATTATCACCTACCTATAATTGCATAAATACACAGCGGAACAACTAAATAACTCCCTATCTTTTTTGGGATAAAAACTACTTTTCGCAAAAAAGAAAAATGAGAATTATACGTAACCAAACAACCGGAAGTAAAATGGCGACCAACAAAGATTTTGACAAAGTGCATCTTTCGGTTCTCGTTAAATTAACATTTTTTACAAGTAAAAAATTCCCGATTATACAAATACACAAAATATACACCTAAAGATACTTTAAAATGTTATTAAAATATATGCCATTAAATGTCCATATACAACAAATATCTGCCATTAAATGCCCAAATACAACTAAACCATACTTTGAAATATCAACAATTATTTGCAAATATTTGCCATTAAATGCCCATATACAACTAAACCTACTTTAAAATAGCAACAATTATCTGTCAATAATGTCTGATCAATGGTATGGCACGTGCCGGTCATTATCGAATTTTACTCTTAATTGCCTAATTGACGAACCGAACGCCGAGTTGACGAAACCTCTCAGTTGACGAAACCTCCAGTTGACGGAACCTCTAACACCCATGGGTACCTACGTGAAGTGGTTGTCTACCATGATTCATCAGTTATGCTCTCTATATATAGACATATAGGGTGACTGTATGGGTTCCTACGTGAAGTGGTTGTCTACCTGGATTCATTAGTTATGGCCACATAACCTTCCAACCTTGTTAAAACAGGAGTACACTGGCAACTAGCACGTGGTCGGGTCTACAGAAATTTAGTTTTTGGGCCAGAACCACGGTTTATGGTGTGCACCGGTAACTGGAACGGTATACTGGACCTTTTCCATCGTGAAGTCTATTATCATTTACCTGGTTTTACAAAACCCTTCGATTTTACTTTAATGAATCTGTGTAAATTCGCTATTTCATACTCCTGTATGAATTGTTCAGCATTTTCTAATGCATTTGGGCCGGAAAAGTGAACATTGTTATTTCCCGCCATTGTTGTTGTTGTTGCTGCTGTTGTTCTGCTAGAAGCCGGGTACCAGGCGTTTAGTCGCTTGGCCCCGCCTCCGCTCATTACCTATAGCTCCGCCCCCACACGAAAGAGATGTCCGATAGAAATTACCAAAATATAGTGACAAATTTTACGTGTATTACTTATTAGCGCAAAGGATTAATTCTACAAAAATGGATATTAAAATACGTTTTGATTGAAATTTAATTTAAACTACAAACTATATATTTCGTTCAGAAATGCATGATTTATTTGACTATTACTCATGGTTATGATAATAGTAGGGTTCCTTGCCCGTTGTTGTACTTTATTTGTAGGGACCCGCCACTGTCTTATCTCTCAACGTCGAATAATTATGGTGGAATAACGACCGTAGAGCAGTATAGGCTATAACTATATAGACACACGTCATTGGCGCTATTGACTTAAATGTGTTATATCTGTCAGGGTTAGTATGTAAACTCACTACGGGAAGGTTTGTGTGTATCTGACTTACGGTTCATTTAGTGGGTATACCGATGGTACGGTAAACCAGTTTACTGGTTCGAGTTCAGTGTCACATTTCTTTCTCCCTGTTGTAATAGGCAGGTGCGCACAATTGCTTAAGATGTTGTTGCACATTTTTTACCCTAGTCATTATTTACACAATATTTTCTGAAATACAACAATCTAATGCATAGTGAAATTGAATGAAAATTTATTCGTGTAAATACCTTTTCAAAAGAGTTAATTGAATGGAATGTTATTAGTAGGGGTGGAAAGGAAAAATAAAAACAAAATTTTATATTATTGTGAGTTATTGAGAGGTGGGGGGGCTGTGTTGAGGGCCCACCCCAAGGGCACGATGTTGATAGGGGTCCGCGGGCATGCTCCGAACGCCATTTTTCCTGCATTCGCAATAAAACGTTCAGGGTGACGTGAATATGGGGGGAGTTTTTATAATTATTGAATTTTAGCATTAATGGGCTGATTCACTGCAACTGTTACATACTTATTGAGAGGGGCCAGAACTCTCCAACACAAGTTGACAGTTCAGATTTTCGTGCGTTTTATTTTTTATACGAGCGTTTTTTAAAAAACGGTACGTATCATAGTTCGTGTACACAACTCCTCCGAAACCGTTCAGTCGATCGATCTGAAACTATACACACGTCTTCTACACATATTGAAGATGTGCACCTTGGCCAGATACAGGTCACTGGAAAATATTGGCATACGATAATTCGGTCCGATCTGGAACAGTATCGTCATTATTTTGAACGTAAATGACTTCTAAAATTGTTGTAATTTATTAATTGTAGCGCACGTTGAAAAGGTAAGTTAATACTAAAGTGTGTATCTGCAAAGAATAAAAACAAGTATATAGATTTAAAAAGTTCATTCACCACAGGAAAAATGTGGAAAATCAGCATCCAAAATGTGATTTATCCTTCGTTTGTGTACATGGTGGGGGTTAAATATGTGCAAAATACTTATTACCTTTTGTCATCACCCTTATAAGGTCAACAAAGCGACCTTTTATCGCATTAAAACTGTTGACAGCTTTCACAGCTGTGTATTGTGGCTGCTGCAGTAAAGATGGAATTACCTAGTTTCGAGATAGGGTAAATTCGATTGGTTTGTATGCTACTCAAGTTAGTTATTTTTAGCTCGACTATTCGAAGAATAAGTAGAGCTTATGTTGTCACCCTGGCGTCGGCGTCACCGTCACGCCTTGGTTAAGGTTTTTAGTCAACCTTGTATATGGAATACTACTGGCCCATACCACCCACCATACTTGGACAACGTCATCTCCTAGTGATGTACATCAATAACCCCTGATCTATATTTGACCTTGACCTACATTTCCTCTTGAATTACTTAGTTAATTCCCCTTGGTTAAGGTTTTTAGTCAACCTTGGTTAAGGTTTTTAGTCAGGCTTGTATATGGAATACTACTGGCCCTACACCCACCATACTTGGACAACTTCATCTCCTAGTGATGTACATCAATAACCCCCGATCTATATTTGACCTTCACCTACATTTCCTCTTGAATTACTTACTTAATTCCCCTTGGTTAAGGTTTTTAGTCAAGCTTGGTTAAGGTTTTTATGCAGGCCGCAGCCACCTTCTTTGTCAAGCTATGTGTACATCGACAACCCTCGTAGTCGAGCTATGTTGTTCTCCTACAGCTCTTGTTTTAAAAACAAATCAACTGGGATGTGTAATATTTCAGCACATAAAGTTTATGGCATAATGGTGTTTTAAAGTCACATTGTCTGAATAATATATGCAAAAAAAACCACTGATTATGTAAGAAACAATGTGACAAACGCTTGTAGTCGGCACTAACTAAAATGAGGAACATATGTATCAGCCGTATTTACACACCAGCATGACCAGGGCAGACACGAATGTAATGAGCAAAGGAATGGATGAACATAATTACAGAAACATTTTTTAAGAATACACTGTTGTATTTAAATACACCCATTAACATGTTTAAGGCGATTGGATATGTTGAAAAAAAACATATGCAGTACCAGTATGCATGATTTCGACGGCATCGGGTCTGGTACCCGGGAACAATACTTGAGTAGCCAAATCGTTCCGAAACCCATTAGATCGGGTAATGTAACGAGTTAGTGACGTCCATAACTTTAGCGTCTGGAAAAAATGTAAATAATCGGAAATTTGTAATTCCTATGGTAAGTTTTTATCTGAATTGAATAGTTTTCCTACTTTATTGATTGTTTTGTTTCAAATTTGCTGTTCCACTGAATGAAAGAAAGCACATGTGTTAGGTGTTCCGAAACTAATTGATCGAGGCTATTGTAGAAGGTGTCACATACCTGAAATGTACAAGGGAGGTTTCAAATAAAATAACGCTCTATAAAGAACTGTGTTTATAATAGGAACACAGAGCTGCCAATGACTCAGATCAAGGACTTACTTACTCGGTGCTCCTAGGACTAGTGTAGGTTACTTTCATAATAATGGTGAAATGTTATATTTGTAACCTAACTTATGCATCATTTCAAACGTTAATTAAATTAATGGAAAGTTTGTTGATGAAAATGTGTGTAAAATAGATTATGACTCATAAACATTTACAAAAGTATTGCAAACAAAAATAAAATAAAGCAATCAAATGATCCCGAATATAAAGTTAATTACTACTGGGAGCCCTGTGAACATGTCCATCGCATACATGAATGATTGAAGTAGATTTCACAAAACACAGCAATTCATGAAATTTTAGTTATTATTTTATTCCATTTACAATATGTATATTACAAAACAACACAAATAGTTATAAATCCAACATTAAGTTATGACATCTCCGGAAATTTCATCTTCACATTCTACAGCGGCGAGCGGTGCGCCACTTCAATTTAGTATTAATATATAGCAGGAAAATATGGTAGGTCCAATCATACTGCCTTTGGGTATGCCGCCAGTTATCTGTTTCAACTGTACTATTGCTGTATTTACTTTAACAATCATTTAACACATCGTCAATGCATTACTGTTATTCTATCCAGATAAAATGTGCACAACTGTCGAAATGACCACCTATTATGTGGAAATGAATCGGTGAGTGAGAATGCAATGGATGCTATTATGCAGCCGCCACATTGCACTAAATCCATATTTGCCAGTAAAATAAGCCAAGAGGAATACGGCATATTTATTAGCCGATCTATTTATAGATCGGCTAATATATTGGTCATCCATCGAATTCTGAACAAGTTTGTAGCAACCCTTTTCTCCGCTATTCGGTAATCTACGAACGCGAATTTTGCTGTATCACTTCCAAATTGCATCAATCGATAAAGTTTGCATTTTTGGCAATTATCTCCGTTTAAAACTTTAAATATAGCCAAATAACACAATTTTGAATACGTAATGAGCTGAACGCCAGAAGAGATTTAACCTGAAGTTGTTGTTGTTGTTGAAGTCCATAGTTGGCTCTAATGGCCATATACGCCAACATACGCCGATTATTGGGCTAATTTAAAGCTTTTATTTATTAAACAGAACAAGTTTCAGCCACGAATAATCGCATAAAATTTGTTTATTCGGCTAATTTATAATCGACCTCTGCTCAAAATCTCCTCCGACTAGCAACCCAGTTAATATTCACAAAATTTTCCACCAATCAAAACGAAGAATTGTCCTTCATAGAGAACTTTGATTTGTTTACGTATCATGCAGGGATGGCAGGGATGCATCCAGCCCGCGCGATTGCGGCAATCCCCCTTACTTATTGTCAATGCCGCAAATTATTGATTGTCTTGCGCAGACATCGCGCAAAAAAATCACGGATGGGCCCCTTTTTAATGACCAGTGCCCACATTAAAAAAACGTAATTGACTATTTAAACGCGCTGGTATTTAAATCATTGGAAGGCGTGCAGTTCAATCGAGTTTGTGCGGTGACAACGTTATCAAGGCCAATCTGGGCATGTGCCTGAATACGCAGGAGCTTGCGTCTATCTATTTTTAGATGGCACTGTAACCGCTAGCTCCGGTCGCAACATAATGGTGACAACAAAACATTGCTGCTATGGCGATTCACGAACCCTGAAACCCGGTGAAGACAAATACTTTATTGGATGGATTTGGGAACGGTTCCAAAACCTGCACAAAATCGAGAAAAATGTCAACGCTGGGTACAGAACTGTGGTCGAAAATAGTTTACCATTGACAATGTTACCAGAGACACCTACATATGTTCGATGCACTTTACCCTGATTTGATCGGCTAATAACATCATGCTCTGCATGACTTTTCATCTTATATGTTAATTACCATACCTGTCAGTCTGTCCAAGATTTGTTTAAACTAACATGATGAAATCAGTGATAAAATCAACATCGCACCAATTTTTCACGAAAGGAAGAAAACAAAATAATATTATACTGGTTCTCAAATTTTATTAGAGAGATATTTTTTAATCTGCATAGCCGTAATAATGGATAGGTTTACATGATACACACATATTTTATCAGAAAGTTTGAATTTGAAAGGTGTAATAAAAATTTCTATTAATGCTTTTTTTTATTAGTTATACACCATATAACGCATAAAATAATATAATAACAATAATAATAAAAAAGTAATTTTAAAGAAAAGAAACATTTAAAAAACATTTATGTTTTGTATTTTACCATAAATTATGTCCGTCTCGAAGTTTCCTTTTCCACAAGAAACAACAAAGATGGCGGAAATGTGGCGACTGGTGACAACACTCGGATCGAAAACAAGTCAGATCGGCTTGAAATGAGACACTTTAAGGATCATTACTGACATATTAGTAATATATGTATATAAATGTAAGTTATGTGATAAAAAATGCATATGTATGTGCCCAGTTTTTGAAGATTTGTAGAAAAATTGAAAAGTACCTATTTACTGTATATGTCAATCATGACTCAGTATGGCAAGTCTGAGTCATGTTTTCACTGACTAGCTGAATGCCTGTGAGTAATATCGGGTATGATCTAATAAAGAGTTGGCAACAGTGGTAACACACAGGGCTACTAAAATAATTCCATTGTATTCAATCTGTATAGATAGAGTCTGAATTCAAGTGAGTGGAGGATATTCAACATTGCCTGTGTGGTAACACTGGCCGTCAACTTCACAAATATCCATCAAAGCACACCATCAACAATTAAGGTTTAGTTCTATGTGATAGAACGGCTGCAAATCTATATTTGCAATTTGTTATTCTCTTTATTTGCACACCAACAGACACAAAGTTGCTGAGATTTTGTCACACAGAACTACAACAAGGTTATATCAATTACAATTATAATCTGTTCTTCCAAAAACGAAAGTTGCAAATCGGGGAATTCCTAATTGGTTGTTGTTGTTGTTATATGTAGTACATTTCAGCCGCTGACATTTCGGATAACCTTCAACTCTGTAAAGCCACAAAGACATTAAGGGTATTGGAAGTTTGACACGAGGCCTTTGTCTATTGTCTATTTTTTCCCCTCCTACCTTTACTTACTTTGGAGTAAAAATCGAAAATTTAAAACAAAAGGAAGCCAAATAGCCTATGGCACGACGGAATATATAGTAGATCTACAAATGCAGACACTTTGTTAAAATATGCAGTGACACAAAAGTTATTGAAGTTTTGGTGGTCTCCTCTGTGTAAACAACCATGCCGTTACGAATTGTTCAGACATTTTCGGGTCGAGTTTAATGAAAATAAGGTATATACCCCTGTATATAACCCACATAGCCTACAAGTATCCACAATGTAACACTTTTTACGGGTTTTCGTCATTCGCATTTCTTTCAAGTCCGTGAAAACGACGTGTAAGCACTCTAAATGTTTGGCGGTGGGAAGTGCATGCGAAAAAGGTCAGCGTAGGCGTCAGCTAAATGTACATGCCTACGCTGGTTGCTATTATTGTATATAATGTTATAAGATACAAACTTTAAGCAAGTCTTAGTTGTTATAATATTTGAATTACCCTGACAGTGTACGCCCGTCGGGCAAAAATAGGGACGTAAATACATGCACAGCATGAAGTCACATCTGTAATATTTCTGAAAGAAGCTTTGTTGTTTTAAGAGTCGGGTGTATTGTGTCGAATAAACGGCTTCATTGCTAAAACTGAGTTAGAAAATCAGCAGATGTCGATATTTTATTGAGCGTTATAAGAGTTAACGATTGACTTTACTGTATACTTGTATGATTTTCAAAGACAAAATATTCGTTCAGCTAGTCATGTGTCTAAGATATTTGTTTGTGGTGATCGATTGAAAATAAAAATCACACACACATATATACTACCTGAAATAGAGAAGCACGTGAACAAAATCGCAGAAGTACTTGTATCAGACAACGATGGAAACATAATTGATGTTACATATGTAACAGTACTTCCCTAGTCCGGTAAGGGAATACCATTGGAGGGGGGTGGGTCATGAAGATAACGACAATTGGTTGTATCGCTTTATACGAGTTAGGCCCGACGCCGCTCCCTTCTCTTTCTCCCGCTTACTCGAAAAGATATATATGTGTTGTCTTCCAACTACTATCGTGGACCGAATGATCGAAACATAATAAAAACCCCGCGCAAGAAAAATTTGACAGAATTAATAACTGCTGAAAACACGGCTGATGAAATATCTTCCGGCATGACTGAAAAAGCAGAATCTTCAAGCAGTGTCTTCAGCAATGTAGCTTTATTCTTCCATGGCACGCGGGATTCTGTAGGCCATTGGGACATGTGATATGCTCCAGATGACATCCAATTCGGTCTCTTTCTCTCTCTCCCCGATCTTCTAAGTTGCACCTCCTCCGCAGTCTCTTCCCCATCTGAAACATACAAAGGAGTTTCCAACTCTGCGGTTATCCCCGGCACTTCTGCAGCTTCCTCCTCTTCAGAAGTGTGAGCGTCCTCACCCTGCTCCATCCCGGGGTCTCCCTGCACAGATCCAAGATCTGGCTGTGCAGGAAGAATATACTCACCTGTACTGGCCCCAGAGCCTTCTACAACATCGGTATTGACGTTGAGCTCTGTGCCTGGAGTGGACAAATAAATTTCCGACTCCGCGTCACTCACTTCGTCTTCTTCTTCTACTACTTCTATTTCTCTCGGTGCGGGGACTGGTTTCGTACGTGGTTTTGGTATCGGTCTTGTCCGGGGTTTTGGAACAGCTCTCGGTCTAGGCCTCGGCGTAGGTTTTGGCTTGTCGTCTGGAAGTGGTGGTGCTGTATCTTCATCAACGGATTCTTCTTCATGGAGCGATCCGATCGGTAAAATAAGGTTCCTATGAAGAGTCCTGTACTTACCTGTACCATTTTCCCGACGAACTTCGAAGACCGACACATCATTACTTACCTGTTTATGGATGACATAAACATCTTCAGACCACTTGTCTTCAAGTTTGTGCCGACCTTCGACGGCCAAAATCTTTACGAGAACTCTATTACCAGGTTGTAAGTGTGCTCCACGAATCCTTGTGTCGTAGAACTTCTTTTGATTTCCTTGCGACTTCTCAATCACTTCCTTGGCCTTCTCATAGGACCGCTGGAATCGTGCGCGTAAATCTGACGCATACTTTCCCAGTGGCTGGGTTACTTCATTCTGGTCTAAGCGAACAAGCAAGATCCACAGGAAGACGAGGTTCTCTCCCAAACATCAAGTGGAATGGAGTCTGTCCTGTGGTATCGTGTCTCGTAGAGTTGTACGCATGGACAAGTGGTCCTATGTGAGCGACCCAATCATACTTATAGACATCCAAGGTGCCAAGCATGTCAATAAGAGTCCGGTTGAACCGTTCACACATACCATTGCCCATGGGATGGTACGGGGTCGTCCTAGATTTCGCAATCTTTGTAACCGAGCACACTTCCTTCATCAACTTGGACTCGAAGTTGGCTCCTTGGTCTGAGTGTATCCACTTCGGCAGCCCGTAGTGGCGCACACATTGGTTGATGAAGGCATCAGCGGTGGTTTTCGCCGTCATGTTCTTTGTGGGAATGGCCTGTGCATATCTGGTGAAATGGTCCGTAATGACTAGAACATACTGGATTCCACCCTTGGCAACATCCAACTGTAAAATATCCATGCACACCAATTATAATGGTTGTATCGTCTGGATGCTAACCAAAGGAGCTCTATGGGTACCCTGGGTCTTGCATCGGACACAGCGGCCACAATTCTTAACCCAGTGTTTTACATCACTCGCCATTCCATGCCAGAAGAATCTATCTCTAATCAAAGACAGGGTTCTGTCTCTGCCAGGGTGGCCAACATCGTTATGGAGCATTCCCATAACTGTGTTGATCCACTCGGCAGGAAGAATCAACTGAAGACTTGACTTGTCCTGTATGATTACTTCTCGGTACAAAACACCGCGTACAAGCTTCAGCTTGTCGAAAGTGCGCGAAAATGAAAGATGATCCTTGGATCCAGCGTGGGGGACCGATTTTTCCCGCTTCTTACTGCCTGAATCCAAGGCTTAAAAATAGTATCTCTGTACTGCGCCTGACGAATTTCGCTGACTGACATCTGTGTCATGTCATCAGTGCGAAGATTATCAAGAACATCTTCGGACATTGAAATAGTTTCAATGTAAGGTTGGCACTTAATTCCATGACACACAGCTTGTACCGTGTCCACCGAAACAGATTCGGTGTTCAATGGATGTCGGGACATGGCGTCCGCATCAACATTGCCCTTTCCAGGCCTGTACTTGATGTCAAAATCGAAACTGGAAGGGCGGCAAGCCATCTATGGCCTGTAGCGTCCAAACTTGGCGCTAGTCAGGACGTAAGTCAGAGGATTATTGTCCGTCAAAACCGTGAACTTATGGCCATACAGATAGTCCGAAAACTTCTCTGTGACTGCCCATTTTAAAGCAAGGAACTCCAGCTTGTGAGCCGGATAATTCCGTTCCGTCTTGCTCAGTCCATGGCTGGCGAAATAAATAGCCCTCTTCCCGCCGTCCTGCTCCTGGCACAAAACTGCTCCTAAACCCTTCTGACTGGCATCTACATGTAGTTCGAAAGGTGTAGTAAAATCGGGGAAATCCAGAACAGGAGGCGACGTCAAGATCTTTTTAAGATTGGAAAAAGATTCCTCCTGCTCCGGACCCCAGTGCCAAGGCCTAGGTGGTGTCAATGGCTTGCTTTTCCGCCTCTTTTTTGTTGCGGTTGTCGGCATAATGTCAGTTAGGGGACGAGCTACTGCCGCAAATTTTGCGACGAACCTCCGGTAATATCCGGCAAAACCGAGAAATTGGCGCACTTCTTCAGCGTTCTGCGGACGCGGCCAATTCACCACCTTCTCGATTTTAGCTGGGTCAGCTTCTATCCCCTCACCCGACACAATGTGACCTACGTACTTCACTTTCTTTTTAAGAAAGGAGCACTTCTTGGGCGACAATTTTAGGCCACATTGGCGTAATCTGAGAAGCACAAGCTCAAGCCTCTCGATGTGCTGTTCGTAGCTGTCACTGAAAACAATGACATCATCGAGGTAGATGAAGCATATTTTGGTGTGCAGCTCACCAAAACAGTCTTCCATCGATATGTCGCAGGAGCATTCGACAAACCAAAAGGTAACCGGTTATGCTCCCAAATCCTGAGAGGACCCACGCTAAATGCGGTCCTCTCCTTGTGCTCCACAGCCACATCCACCTGGTAATACCCGCTCTTCATGTCCAAGACGGTGTAGTACATAGCTCCGGCAAGTGCATCGAGGACCTCGTCTATGCGAGGCAAAGCGTAAGAGTCCTTGATAGTAAGAAGATTAAGCAATCGACGCACATACGCAGCTTCCCGTCCTTCTTGCGAGCTAAGACCACACCGGAAGACCAGGGGGAGTGAGAACGTCTTATAATGCCAGCAGCCGCAAGCTGCTTGAGGTGGTCTCGCACCTCATCAAACATCCCAGGAGGGATCCTCCTATGGCGATGTTTGAAGGGAATCTCATTGGTTAGATTGATCCGGTGTTCAACTCCGACATAATGACCAATGTCATTATCATTCTGAGAAAAAACGTCTGGAAATCTACCAATGAGATCCCTTAGTTGACGCTGCTGCTCCAATGTGCACCCCTCAGTCTCAATGTCTAGTTCATCTGTGAATGAGCCCTGGCCTTGAGTGTCTGAGGCAGTACTGATTCCACTAGAACCGTCATCAAGGCGAACTGGTTGTATTTCACACAGCATGCCTTTGGGCGGAATGTTAACTGTTCTAGTGGACACATTGGAGACCATCACGTCAACCAATCCTCTGCCATCACCTAGATAGAATGTCAAGACTGAACCTTCTGTTTCTTGCAAAACAGCTGAAGTTGGTTCATAAAGTAGCCCATTTTGTACAACAACAGCTATTGTACAAGATGTGTTTGGTGGCAACACGATACAACGATTCTCGGCACTATAGCCCAATACATCTTTCCGTCGCCGAAGTTCTTTTTCCCGAAGTTGCATACAACGAAAAGAAATATACCATGGCGTGAACAAATCTGCAGTCTGCAATAGCTTTTCACCATATTGCTCCTTGCATGTCTCAAGGTAAACCGACAGCAGATTTGTTCCCACAAGCAATGGTACACGAGTGTTGTAGCTACTCTTCGGGACCACAAGAGCAAACAAGACAAGATGAGTCTGTCCTGTCGGAAGACCAGAAACAGTTATGTCCAACTCGACATAACCATCATATGGCAACGGATTGCCATCCGCACATTCCACCGAAAGTAGCTAATCTAACGGATAAATTGGTAATTTATCCGACAAATGGCTGTCGTAAAAATCTCTACTGATGGTGGTAACTGTACTTCCAGTATCAAGAAGAGCGATGGTCGCGATCCCATTAATCTCTACCGAAAATTCATTGCTCGTGCCCACCAGCTGGTTCGTCTGGGACCTCTGGTTGTGGGTTGTCCGTCTTATGGTCGGCCCCTCCTCATAAGACGTCTGCCGTTTAAATTCCCGCGTGGTGGACGTCGAAGATGGTCTACGTTGACTCTGCATCTCGTTCATCGCTGAAGGCACCACTTTGCCTAACTGCATGGCCTTGCCCAGGAGATCTTCCAGTCGGTTCGCAAAATTAGTTACAGACTCCCCTTCAGCCTGCTTGCAGGTATAACATTCCGCAAGCACTGACTGTCCCTCTTGGACAAGTCCAAAGCACGCGTCGAACTTCTCTAAAATTCTAAAGACGCTGATGTGGAGGCCCATCCGCATTAAAATGCGTGCTGCTTCCCCCTTCACTGAACGCCTGACTGCCTGCAAGATTTGACTCTCTGTATACAAAGGGTCAGCTTGTAGCCCCTGCACCTCATATCTCCACAGATCATATGCAGTATCTTTGGAAGTGCCAGAGAAAAAGGATATCTTGGGGCAGTAGGCCACATGTGAAGATGCGACGAACGGTGGTGTGGTAAAAGAAGGATCCTTATCCCCGTGGTTGTCCAACCAACTTGCCAGATCATCAGGTGTATCACATTTTGGTTTTACACCAAGAGACTGAAAAGCCTCAACCATCTTCTTTGCTTCCTCTTCCGTGAACTCCATGACTGATCTGTATTGTGACTAAATTAACTAAGGTTCACTTTGTAATTTTAACTTAATGGAAATGCAAACAAATTTTCTTTTTCTTTTTAAGCGACAATAATTGGTTAAGAAATGATTCAGGGAAAACAAAGACAGAGGGAAGTAAACTCGACAACGAAGAAACGACGGAGTGACGTAAATGCGGGAACGAATAAACGACGGATGGACGTAAACTATTTGCGGCGACACAAATTGGTTAGGAAGCTATTCAGGAAAACAACGATGTATGGAATTAAATTCGACAACAAAGAAACGATCGAGTAATTGTGGCAGCGAATAAATGACGGACAGAAGTAAACGTGAAAACGAATAACCGCGGTATCACGAATTGTATGCTAGAAAACCGATGTTTCGGAAAAAAAATAATTACAAACTTACCAGTTAATTAACTACACCTCAAGGAAATGAAACTATTCACCAGATAGTATTTCTATTACCACTGGTGTTCAGAAAAAATACAAAAACAAACAAAGAAACTTTCGAGCTAATACATGGCGGAATATTTCGATCTCAAACTGAAAACAATTTCAAGGGAGACTACACAAGAAACAAATGACAATAGAAATTAAACTAAGTTTAAGCACTATAATTGCAAGTGCAAAAATGTTGCAAGTGTAAATGTGACAATTTACACCAATGTAAATTACGTAAATTACGTCAAGTAATTACATGACAAATGAAAAGTAACTATCAATGCATAAAGTAGTTCGCAAATGCTGGCTGAAATAATTAGCAAACACAAACGAATGCGCTAAGTTAAATGTTACGGAATTTCTAACGGATGTAACAAAAGGGAGATAATTCAATGAAAAGCCATAATGTAACCAATATTTCCAAGAAATACAAGAAAATCACCAAAGTAATTGATGCAAAATACAAGTAAGTAATTACCTAATAATACCCTAAGACATGTTAAGTTAAATCAAAGTTAAACTGTGAAAAAAACTGGAAATTTTCAAATAATAATGAAATTCGGCAAAGACGGTTCAAATGAGTGGTCACCTGTTAAACCTAGAAATTACAGACTAATCAACCTGGAATTAATGAATCAGCAATAAATTAAATTCAAGAAGATGCAAGTAAGTTTATGCTAAATTCAATGGAACAAATTAAAGTTTACATTTTTAGACAATTGCTAACAAAACAAAATGTGCAAAGTTAATAAGCGGTAATTGTCAGTCAGTCACCTGTCACGTCTATACCAGGGCTATATATTCCTATATAGATATTGGGATATTATATCATATTATAGGCTATATGGATGGGCCATATTGCTCCATCATTTTTTATTTGTCCCCGAAAAAATATGGCAAGTATGATCCCAAAAATATGAAAATCCAACAACACACAAAATATCACCACCCTATCGTGATTTATACTCCACTCACAAATATCACAGAAAGCTACAGTTTACAAAGGCACAGGCACAAGTAAAACAAACACAATATCACAATACATCAAGCACAAGTACATGCACATGGAAAGCAGAAACAAATAATGAAAAGTCATGCAGAGCATGATGTTATTAGCCGATCAAATCAGGGTAAAGTGCATCGAACATATGTAGGTGTCTCTGGTAACATTGTCAATGGTAAACTATTTTCGACCACAGTTCTGTACCCAGCGTTTGACATTTTTTCTCGATTTTGTGCAGGTTTGGACCCCCGAAACCTTCTCAAATCCATCCAATAGCAGCAATGCCATAGCAGCAATGTTTTGTTGTCACCATTATGTTGCGAAATATTCCAGCGTAACACCTGTACTGTATGCTCTATTTATCTACAAATTACACTCCGCAATATACAAAGTTGTAGTCACTGTGTGTTTGTCCGAATTCTGTGGCAGCACGCTAGTGGGCGGAGCTACCAGGGCTATATATATCTAGCGGTTACAGTGTCATCTAAAAATAGACGCAAGCTCCTGCGTATTCAGGCACATGCCCAGATTGGCCTAATGTGCCCCATCCGTGATATTTTGCGCAATGTCGGGCGCAAGACAATCAATAATTTGCGCATTGACAATAATTAAGGGGGGATTGCCGCAATCGCGCGTGCTGGATGCATCCCTGCCATCCCTGCATGATACGTAAACAAATCAAAGTTGGCTATGAAGGGCAATTCTTCGTTTTGATTGGTGGAAAATTTTGTGAATATTAACTAGCGTCAAATGACGCGCATACGCGATCCAATGGGATAAACCCGAGATGCATGGGATAAATCCGAAAATGCTGGGGTTGCTAGTAAGGAGATTTTGAGCTGAGGTCGATTATAAATTAGCCGAATAAACACATTTTACGCGATTATACGTGGCTGAAACTTGTTCTGTTTAATAAATAAAAGCTTTAAATTAGCCCAATAATCGGCGTATGTTGGCGTATAGGCCATTAGAGCCAACTATGGACTTCAACAACAATAACTTCCGGGTTAAATCTCTTCCGGCGTTCAGCTCATTACGTATTCAAAATTGTGTTATTTGGCTATAAGTAAAGTTTTAAACGGAGATAATTGCCAAAAATGCAAACTTTATCGGTTGATGCAATTTGGAAGTGATACAGAAAAATTCGCGTTCGTAGATTACCGAATAGCGGAGAAAAGGGTTGCTACAAACTTTTTCAGAATTCGATGGATAACCAATATATTAGCCGATCTATAAATAGATCGGCTAATAATAACAGCAGCACAATTTATAATCACAACATGTGAAAACAACAGCACATCACATGTTTACTATACAAGGCACATACACAAATAAACGTACTACCAATCACCCGCGTGATAAATTCCTAATTGTCGGTCTCCACACGTCGTTGGGCGCCATTTGTAACAGTACTTCCCTAACCCGGTAAGGGAATACCATTGGAGGGGGGTGGGTCATGAAGATAACGACAATTGGTTGTATCGTTTTATACGAGTTAGTCCCGACGCCGCTCCCTGCTCTTTCTCCCGCTTACTCGAAAATATATATATATGTGTTGTCTTCCAACTACTATCGTGGACCGAATGATCGAAACATAATAAAAAACCCGCGCAAGAAAAATTTGACAGCTCATGCAAAATGTTAGTGAGCTATTTGCATATAGGCCAATCAAACTGCCGGTTAGAATAAATATATACCAATCAGAAATTAGGTTATATAATGATATTGGCTATACCTACGGCTGTTGAGAAATTTCGCCCCCAAAAGAGTTCGGACCAATATTGGCTAATATAACGGGATATAGGAGACGGTCAATATAATGTCGTTCTGTCATGTCATGTCAAGTTAGAAGCGTGCCGCTATCTGCAATACGTTTCGCATTAATCTGCAAACACTGAAACATATGTTAAAATAGCAAGAGCATGAATACAATGTGGTTAAAATATAAAAGAGCACATAAATCTCATCCGGCCACACATATGCTGAACGGGCTCAAACTAAAACTAGCTGCGGATTCTCCACAGCACGAACACGTATTTGCAAACATGCATGTATAAATAAAACGTTTTTAAGAACATCATCTGGTATGATGTTTCATGTAAAGACGTTATTTTTTTATGCATTAACTAGTTACAGATGGAAACGGTAATGACATTAATCCATTGCCCGCATGTGTCCGCATTGCCCCGATGTTTTGTTTGTTTGTTTGTTTATTGTTGTCAACTAAGGTCATGTAAGGCCCTCAACATTGGGCCCCCCAATAATGTTCGGCTTCCGCCGCCTATGATTTCATATGCCGGTTTTGAAGAATAACCGTACAAAGCGCGGAGCCATGGTGGCGCCAGATCGGTCTGTGCTATTTGATATGGAACCAGGCTGTTCGCAATTTCGTTGCTGAAGAAGCTATGATCAAAATGATAAAAACCAATATCTATTCTAGACTTATTGCAAATGGCAAATGTTCCTTTTTTGGCAGCTGGCTACCAATTTATCATAATAACGTCCAGATAGTGTGCCGGTGGGGAGTGGTAGGTAGTATATATGGAAAATAAATTACATTACATTAGTATAACTACAGGTTATATTGTGTTTCCATGTGCGGATCCTGGGTGGGGTGGGTTGTGGGGGAGGGTCTCGGGTTACAACGAAGAAATGAGCAAACACATCAATTTGTGAATTTCACCTCCGACATCCTCCTACCAGTGCATACTTATGTGTGTCTGCTATTATGGTAGCTTCGATTCGATTTATTGGTGTTTAACGGCATAGCAACAGCTAAGGTCATGTAAGATCGGGCAAACGGGTTCGATCCCATTTTAACCATGCTGTATTAGGAGGGGGGAGGGGGGGGGGGGGGGGGGTGGGGGGGGGGGGGGGGGGTCACAAAATCAGAACGTAATATTTACATAGAGAACAAATATATTCAGCCCTGAAATTAGAATAACCCGACCTGGTGCCAGGTCCATACCACACCAAAGTCACTTGATATAGGATTACGAATAATCGTAATACTCACACAAGTGGTATAACCAGATCCAACTGTCACATACAAAATGCCAAAACACGTATGTGAGTGCCAAACCAGTTCTCCAGTCGGAATTCCAGTAAGGATGAACCCGATCGTTTAATTACCCATCGCATGCTCCCACCTGCCACCCACGCTATGATGGTATCAGATACTGAGCAGGAGTTAAACTAGGAGCCTCGCTCGTATTGTCTACGTTTGCCCCGCTGCCACCCACGGTTTCCATAAATACGACAGTCTATGGCAGACATATATACATTTAACATGGAATGTAAATGTAACAAAGTTGGGTAATCAATAACATCATGTCCCTTTTTGTATAGATAGCTGTCTATATATCGTGCAGCTGCATGGAGATACATATTATTATACCTAGCAATAGTTCCAGTAAGACGGGAACTCATATTTCTAAAACCAGGAAACATATGTTGATTTGATAAGACCCACCTGTAGACAGGCAATGAGTCTATAATTGTTTTAGTTCTCTTTAGATAGTCAAGATGTAAGGTCAGAACTGAATTACAAAGGGTTTGCCCCGTTGGCGGGCATGAGGCATGCAGCCGAGTGGGATATCGCCATATGACATCATAAACTTAATACATCTTTGAAACTGTTTTTCACATCATGGATATTTATAAAACATAGTGTTATAGTGTAAAATAAAAGTGTTATTTAGATTCTGTGAGTTTATTTGAAGAAATCCAAGACAGTGGCGATACAAGACACAACCCCAAGCACGTTAGGTGTGGACATACGAGCAGTGCACATACGAAGTTGTATTACATAAACAAGCCAGTGTGTGTGCCATATTTTAATGACATAAAATCTAAAAAATATTTAAAGGTAAGTACTTTGTCATCAATAAATTTAAAGTCACCCTTCCAAAAATAATGTGTTTGATAAGTGTGGGCTACCTTGGTTATATACAGGGATATAGACCGTATTTTCATTATTAAAATCGGACCGAAAATGTTGACTGTCGATGATTCATGTCAAGTTTTGTTGCACTCTTGTGTGGCGGTTTATGAGAAGAATTTGACCTACTTTTACACAGCGGTCATTTTGGATTAGGCGACGACCTCCAAATTTACAAATCTGACATGACCCCACATAGATCATCCATGTGAAGTTAGACCAACATTGGCCCAGCGGTTCACAAAAAAAAGACGTTAGAAATATCTAACAAGAACGCCGCCAACGGCATGCATCCCATCGGTGTGGTGGTTGGATCATAAACATGCACATGACATTTTAAGCCAAACGCTCATACAGTAAACAAGTCCTAGGAGAATGGAGAACCGCGCACACATCTACTGAAAGTGAAATCTAAGTTATTTGACCTTGACCACATGGGTAGGGCGGGGAATGAACATATGCATGATGAGAAACCATGTACTGGTATGTACTGAACACGAGGGCCGATGGAAACCATACAGATCCGTCAAGTGGAGTTAATGACCCGTTCTATCCCTGATCATCGTTTGATTCAAAGCTTATTGTTTCGTAAATGTGATAGAATATATGCATAACTGTTAAACATATATGTGAACACTGCCTCGTTACTGTATCCTATACGGCACATGGAGTGGTCAAGTCGGCCATCTTTGTGTGTTCCAGCAACCAGCCAGTTTCACCTCTTCTGCCGTTTGACAAAGAACCCAAAATGTGAAGTAGGACATATGGTATAATGTAGCTAATCACATATGGAAAAGCCAGGAGAACGGACTCGTATGTATTATACTACACCAAACAGTAAAATATGTCAGTTTTCTGGACAGGTTTATGCCTGTGTTTTAAACATGAACCACAATTATAAATAGCATCAAACACAGAAAACCACACAACACATACCTGCTACTGTGCTGTTATAGCTATCAAATCCAGTGACATGTAAGCAGTTACCCCTCCCCCTCCCCGAGTGTATTGTCCCTGGCGTCTACTCAACTACTATGCAAGTACATATGGCTAACATATAGGGAACGTGTACACCAACATAGGCTGTGCATCAGATTGAAAAGTTTACACATACAAATTAATTTTGAGTACGATGCGAGAAATGCTCATATATCTCATCTTTTGTATAGTTTACTGGCATAATATTTATAACACGACGTTGTCAACATCTGTCCATTAAGTATTGCACCAAATTGTATTTGGTTTATTGACATATTATTTGCTGTATATGTCAAACACACAAAGTGGTGAAACGGAATGATGCATTGTACATACAAAAATGGCGGAGATGGCAACTCAATGCACCATACAGTATACAGTAACGAGACAATATTCACATCACTCTTATGAAGCAATTATCATTGAAGCCAAGTGTATTTTTCTAAGACCCAATTCCTTAATTGTGAAAGTGAATGGGTTTAATGTTCAGTCACAGCAACAGTTATGGCAATATGGAGACGACCTTGAAATTAAGACTCGTCCAAAAGACTAGTGGGATGGAAATACTGACATTTTGATATGCCTAGGGTGGGGATTGAACTCACCACCTCTGGTATTGAAGTCAAAAAAAGAAAGCATATCCAGCACTGCAATTTGAATAACCCGACCTGGTGCCAGGTCCATACCAGTCACTTGGCCCCTTCCCCTAAAATAGGATTACGAATACTCGTAATACTCACATAAGGGGTATAACCACATTCAACCGTCACATACAAGAATGACAACGACGTACATGAGGGCCAAACCAGGTCTCCAGTCGGGATTCGAATCAGGCATGAGAATGGCCGTCACTGAAAACATCTGAAAATCCACTAAAATCACCTCACCCCCATTTGTAAAACTATCTAATTTGAGCACACCAGATGGATTCGGAATCATTTTTAAAACGCAAATTATGACAAAATCATCTGAGGATGCTCATGCCTGTCGAATAGTGAGAAACACACACACACAGAACACGGGATTGAAGGAAATAATAGATTACATTATATTCAAAGCATGCACACCAGGTCATGCCATGTTGCACACATAGCCTAATACTATTGTGGTTGTGATAGGCAAGAGGGGATATAGCGTTAGTCCATGTATGTACATGTATGTACGTGCGTACGTACGTTAGTAACACCTTTCCCTTTTCAAATAACTTAGAAATTACTTCATCGATTTTGATAATATTTGGCCGCAAGGTGTTTCTAGGGATGGTGCTTTGTTTTGTGTACAACCCACGTCCGACCGCCCAAGGTCAAGTTAACTGAGGACTTGTGCTTACCTTGTTTTTTTTCATAGAACGCCTATATTCTCGTTAATAGTTACTGGCGTTCTATAATTATAACGTCTCCGTGGGCCGAATGGGGTTCGCTGTGGGAAACTTCGTAAAATGAAAGTGTGCCAATACCAATATGCTATATGTTCGTTCAATATTGAAACATGCTAACACCTGTAAACATTCGATAGGTTATATTAAAATAATAATACGCATGTAATTCGCAAAAAATAGCTTCCCAATGAAATTTAGTTTAAGTAGATTATCCCGTATGGATCCTCATTTAGAACATCTCGTACCCATATAGTCAATATTTGAACCTTTTTACTAAGAGCCATAGTGTCATGTGTCCAATTTATTGGACACAGGGCACTTTTTTAATGTAATATACCAACCAGTAACAAATTTAAGTTTAACAAGTAAGCTATTTATTGCAAAATGCGATTTAAATACATGTGTGACGTCATCCCATATTCCATGTTAATTGTGGTTAATTATAGTTACGCTATGTAAAGTAATTCCGGAAATAAATTTTTTTAAAATCTAGATACGTTTGCTATCTCCAGAATTCAATCCACTGATAACATACATGTATAAGGAAGTGAGTTTTGTCATTATTTATTTGTTGTTTGCTTTATTTCATTTTACGTGCCACACGCGTAATAATACAATGATTGGTCATATTGCCGATTACACTGGTCGGATAAGATCCATTGTGAGATTTGCTGTCTTCATTGTTGATAAGATCTAAATACGGAAATACAGATACTCACTGTGTACTCAACGATTTGTGAATGGTACAGACGTACATTTCTGCAAAAGTTTCCTAAGGTTGAGAGGGAAATACGGCGACATTAACGAATCCCAAGACGCATCAATGAGTGACCTACATTTTACATATTAACAATAACACAATAACATAGTCTAACGAGAACTGGCTGCCCGACACGAAACATTCGTTTCAGGTAGGAATTATTTCTTTATTACGGTTGACCAATATTGTAATCGTGTTGACTTCGACAGCACTTTTAACAATCATTAATGTGTCTAAAAAAACACGCATTTTATTGAACAGTTTTGCTTGTGCCGAGTCATTGGTTTTCGCGACCAATTTTGTTTCAACATTATTGTTGCTTAAATAATTTATGGTCTGTGTGTTTGTGGCACCTCGCTACTTGTAGATTCAGTTTGAATATACATGTATGTTTTCAGTCCCAACAATTCAATACAAAAATCTCTTTTTTTCAACTCCCATTGACACTGTTTATGTTATTATAGTCTATTTAGGCTTTTAGCCACTTAACAAAAACAACTACTTTTATCCCCCCCCCCCCCCCCCCCCCCAGAAAGTCAAATGTGTTTAAAAAACTGTAACAACAGTGATGGAATAAGTAAAAAATCGTGGTGTGCGAATCCAGGTACACTGACACTGACACTGTGCATTTGCACAGCGGTGACTTTTCCCCGAAATATCATGAATATAGGCCGGTGCAGTATTTCTATTAAAGGTACATGCCCACTTAGTAGGCACAAACTGTTCTTTATATGGTATTATAATTGTGTCACTATTCCACCAGTTCTAAAACCTACGAGTGCCCGCTATACAGATATAATCATTTAGTAATATAGTAGTATATAAGAGTCAAAATGATACGGGTTTCCTATGAAAGCCACCGGCTATTATTATAATTATTATAATTATTATTAATATAAGTCTGCATTTGCTATGAAAATATAGTCATCTTTCAAAGTCATTTACAGAAAATGTCACATGGCGTGTTTCAAATAAGATAAATTTAAAAGAATGTGGAGGTTTGTTCAATTACAGCAGCATCATACTAAAATAAATATAAAAGTAAAGTCGATACAAATAGTTGCAGAAACATTGTGGTCCCATGAATTGCCAGTCACTCCTTGTACACAGTTCTTTGTCGTTTAATGCTCTGTTTATGGGTGGCTGAAGACTCTGAAAATGTGAAAAATATATAATTACATCTACAGCATGATAATTAATTATGATTTGTACACATAATTAATTTATTAAATGGTGTTTAACAGCCTGTCAACATCTGAAGTTAGAATGACTTGACCAGTAGCCGATTTCACCAACATTGCAAAGTATACTTTTCTAGCAAAGTATACTTTGAGGGAGTAATCATTTATTTTTCCTGAAATGCATTATTTCATATAGAACTAACAACTGCATATATTTGATGATTAAAAGTATGCAGAATTATTACACTAAATTTATTACATTATCATAGCCAAAATGGCTGTGATAATGTAATAAATTCAGTATACCGGTAATAAAAATTAATAAATTCATCCTAAAATTGAAAATTTCTCCCTCAAAGTATACTTTGCTAGATAAGTATACCGGTACTTGGCAATGTTGGTGAAAGAGGCTACAGGAGCCAGGTCCTCACTACACCAGAGTCACTTAGTCCAACTCCCCCAAAGTAGTATGATATTAATCTTACTATTAGTCTTGCTACTTTTCAAATGGGCACCTGAGGGCAAAACCAGGGATATTGGATTCCGTTGGGATGAAACCCATTGTTAATTTACCATTCGCATCTTCCCAACCAAACACTCGTAGAGCTACAAATGAGCTGCATATTTGCATAATTATGAAATTAGCTACTGTCCTAAATTTTACGGCCATATAAACAATACTAAAACACTATTTTTTTCGATAATATTAAATTTTATCAAAATTTAAGAACGAGCCTTCTTTTTATTTCCTGAAATTTGGTAAAATATTGATTTTATTACGAAAAATGAGTTGTCTATGGGAATTTAACATGGGGGAAAAAAGAAGTGGAGAACCTGGAGGAGGAGTCGAAAAATAAAAAAATTTGGAAATTGATTCTGAAATCTAAGAAAAAAAGTTACATTTTGAAAATAGGTCCACTATTTATGAAATTAGAAACATTTCCCTATGTGAAATAGTTTTTTCGCAATAAAATCAATATTGGACCAAATTTCACGAAATAAAAAGTACGTTCATTCTTAAATTTTGCTATAATTTAATATTATCGAAAAATAAATAGTTTTTGCATAATTTATATAGCTGTAAAATCTGGGCTCGTGAAACAGACAGTAGATATTGTGTTTGTAAAATATAAAAACTTTTTTTTTTTGTAAACACTGGGTAACTGTTCCAGCCACGGAGTGAAGTTCCAAAAGGTCATGGTCATATTAGTGGTGTGCTGATAGGCACATCTGTTCATGTTATCAAGTGTGTGAATATTAATCCTTACACTGCTGAATTAAATTGTGTTGTCTGCTGTTTATTTTATATTTTCCATTTTTCTCATAAAAAACATGTCTTGACAGCACTTTAGAATGATTTCCAATGGAAATCATTCTAAAGTGCTGTCAAACCATGTTTTTATTGAGAAAAAAGGCAACATATTAAACACGTTTCGTTTCCAGCATTCTAACTGTTAAGAAATCTAGTTACGGTATGTCAACCCTTCCAGCACTACATACCTCTAAAGCAGTGTATGCAGACAATGGAGATCCAGATGTAAGTAATTTCCATATTTTTTAGAGAGAGAAAAACACCCCACTTTTAGCCTGTTTGTTTTAACTGCTCCGGGGGTACCCATGTCCGCATCGAGATTTCGGTTAACTTTTACATTTAAGTAATTTTCTCAACAACCCCTTGGCCTATGTTCATGAAATTTGGACACAACTTCCTTCGTGCATCACTCGCCACTACCCACCCACGATCCACCAGCCCATCCATGTCCTTGACCTACTTTTCCGTTTGAGTTACATGTACATACAGTTATAAATTGTATGCCGTTAAATCTTGTTTCAGAGCTGAACACATAACGATGCCCAGTAGCGATATCTTACATTCACGGTGGGTGGCAGGTGGGAGCATGCGATGGGTAATTTAACGATCGGGGTTCATCCTTACCGGAATAGCGACTGGAGACCTCGTTTGGCCCTCACATACGTCTGGCATGTATGTGAGTTGAATTAGGTTATACCCCTTATGTGAGTATTATGATTATTCATAATCCTATTTCAGGGGAAGGGGCCAAGTGACTTTGGTGTGGTATGGACCTGGCACCAAGTCAGGTTATTCTAATTTCAGGGCTGAATATATATTTTCTCGATGTAAATATTCCGTTCTGATTTTGGAAGTGCAAATTTATTATCATCTTAGCTGTTGATAGGCCGTTAAACACCAATAAGCAATAAAACAATGATCATCCTATGCTCAATAAATGTAAATCCAATAATTGTTTACAAGAAAATATTGCTAATGTGTAGTCGTACGATGTCTAGTGAAACAGTCCCCAGCACCGATGACCTTGGCATTGAGAGGATGTGGTATAATTTAATAGCACACATTTTTCCATCGTCGCTATACATGTACATGTACATGTGAAATATCGCAAAGATTGGAGAGACGGCAGATAGTCAAGTTATGGTATTTTGGGGTGAAAATACAGACCAGTCTTGTATACAGTTTATCAAACTTGGAAAATCACATGTTGCCATTAAAACTACTACATCATCGGCATAAGAATTAGTGAAATTTTTCAGTCTGAATTCACGTTGATATATAACCGACAAATTCTGTCCATTCTATCATCAAGGATGTCCCGTAAGTAATTACTCAAAGTGCGATAACCTATTTAAAAGTGAGATATGTGGCTATGACTGGAGAAATGGGACTAATGAGTTTTGCAACCAGTGTAGAAACAGATCAGCATGTGCATCTGCACAGTCTGATCGGGATCTGCAGTGATCGCAATTCCATCAATAAAACACCTGTCATGCTTCTAACAAGGAATAATAGATTGTTATCAGTTACATGAGTGTGCTATTTGATCAAGATCTACACTGGTCACAAATTCCATAAGCCCCATTTCTCTGGTCACACCCACATTGACTTCCGTGTCCTACACACATGCATGAACAATTAGAATGAAAAGTCATGCAGAGCATGATGTTATTAGCCAATCAAATCAGGGTAAAGTGCATCGAACATATGTAGGTGTCTCTGGTAACATTGTCAATGGTAAACTATTTTCGACCACAGTTCTGTACCCAGCGTTGACATTTTTCTCGATTTTGTGCAGGTTTTGGAAACCCGTTCCCAAATCCATCCAATAGCAGCAATGCCATAGCAGCAATGTTTTGTTGTCACCATTATGTTGCGAAATATTCCAGCGTAACACCTGTACTGTATGCTCTATTTATCTACAAATTACACTCCGCAATACACAAAGTTGTAGTCACTGTGTGTGTGTTTGTCCGAATTCTGTGGCAGCATGCGAGTGGGCGGAGCTACCAGGGCTATATATATCTAGCGGTTACAGTGTCATCTAAAAATAGACGCAAGCTCCTGCGTATTCAGGCACATGCCCAGATTGGCCTAATGTGCCCCATCCGTGATTTTTTGCGCGATGTCGGGCGTATGGAGTGCCGAGTGTTTCAAAACTTTCATTGCGCGCAAAAGATGTTTTGAAACGTTTGGCAAATCTTTTGCGCGCAAAAGATATTTAGTTGCGCGCAACAGATTCTCGCCGAATGTTTCAGAACATCTTTTACGCGCAAAAAAATATGAAAACAAAGTTTTGCGCGCAATGAAATTGGCCAAACGTTTCAAAACTTTCGTTGCGCGCAAAAGATATTGGTTGCGCGCAATACTTTGAAAACCAATTTTTTGCGCGCAATAGATTGTGCCAAACGTTTCAAAAAAAACTTTTTTTGCGCGCAAAACTTTCGTATATTTGTTTGCGCGTAAAACATTGGTCAGTTGATTTCGTTGCGCGCAATAGATTGTGCCGAACGTTTCAAAACATTTTTTGCGCGCAAAACTTTCTGTAATCTTTTGCGCGCAACGAAATTGTGCCGTGTGTTTCTAAAGTATATCACGCAAGTTAGGCGTCACAAGACTGAAGTAATTACTCTGTTTTATCCCATCGTGGATCGAAAATGTGATGTAGGGATGCATTCGTCTGTCCGTCCGTCCGTCCGTCTGTCTGTCACACTTTTCATTCGCCTATAACGGCTTTACCTTAAGAGGTATTCACTTGAAACTTCATACACATGCTTCTCAGCATCCATTGCATCATTTTACACCCGACCCACGCTGTCCCTACGCCCAAGATCAATGTCAAACGACTTTCGCTTTTCGCTTCAATATATTTACGGAGCAACTCCTTTCACCTACATTGTATAACCTCTTTACTGTAAGAGCTATCCACTTGAAACTTCATATACACATGCTTCTCATCATCCATTGCATCATTCTACACCCGACACACGCCGCCCCCATGAACACTTTTAAAAATGCTGGCAGGTTGGATGTTCCCTGTAATGGTCTTTGTATCCAGTTTTAAAAATGGCCGCCAAAGTACCCATTATTCCAAGAATACGATGAAAACTACTCAATATATATATTTTTTTGTATTCACCAACTAAATGGTTACCACGGTTCATTATGGAACGCCATAGCTGTCTTATGTGGTTGACATTTTCATTATGTCCAGTACAAACTACATTATGTTCGGTACATGCGACATTATATTCGGTGCAAACAACAATATGTTCGGTACAAACTGCATTATTTTGTTCATTATAAACTACTTATGTTCGGTGCAACCTGCATTATGTTCGGTGCAAACTACATTATGTTCGGTGCAACCTGCATTATGTTCGGTGCAAACTACTTTATGTTCAGTGCAACCTGCATTATTTTGTTCAGTAGAAACAACATTATGTTCGGTGCAAACTACATTATGTTTGGTACATGCGACATTATATTCGGTGCAAACAACTTATGTTCGGTACAAACTGCATTATCTTCAGATAACAAACTACATATGTTCGGTGCAACCTGCATTATGTTGAGTAGAAACAACATTATGTTCGGTGCAAACTACATCATGTTCGGTGCAACCTGCATTATGTTCAGTAGAAACAACATTATGTTCGGTGCAACCTGCATTATGTTCAGGAGAAAGAACATTATGTTCGGTGCAAACTACATTATGTTCGGTGCAACCTGCATTATGTTCAGTGACATTATGTTCGGTACAAACTTCGTTAAGGTGATGTTCATTCGGATCGACCTCGGATCTTTTTGCCTACGTCGGATGTTATGAGGAGTTCCGATTGCATTTTGGCGGTATCCGCGGCGGGAGTAAATTGTATTCCCTTTAATTCTATCTACATAAAGACTTTGAACATAATGCCATATCTACTGAACATAATGTATGTTGCACCGAACATAATGTACAATGCACCGAATATAAAGGAGTTTGTACCAATCATAATATACTTTGCACCGAACATATTTGTAGCTTACACAGTACGTGGCTCAGTATAGACCCGGATCAGCCCGCGCAATACAGACCCCGATCAGACAGCTCAGTATAGGCTCTGATCAGACTGCTCAGTGTTAAATCTGATCCGACTGCGCAGTTTCGACTCGGATCAGACTGCTTAGTATAGAACCTGGTCAGATTGCTCAGTATAGACCCTGATCAGACTGCGCAGTATATACCCGGATCAGACTGCTTAGAATAGATCCTTATCAGACTGTTCAGTATAGACCCGTATCAGACTGCCCAGTATAGACCCTTATCAGACTGCTCAGTATAGACCCTGCTCAGTATAGACCCTTATCAGACTGCTCAGTATAGACCCTTATCAGACTGCTCAGTATAGACCCTTATCAGACTGCTCAGTATAGACCCTTATCAGACTGTTCAGTATAGATCCTTATCAGACTGCGCTAGTATACCGGATCAGACTGCTCAGTATAGTACCTTATCAGACTGCTCAGTATAGACCCTGCTCAGTATAGACCCTTATCAGACTGCTCAGTATAGACCCTTATCAGACTGCTCAGTATAGACCCTTATCAGACTGCTCAGTATAGACCCTTATCAGACTGTTCAGTATAGACCCTTATCAGACTGCTCAGTATAGTACCTTATCAGACTGCTCAGTAAAGACCCTGCTCAGTATAGACCCTTATCAGACTGCTCAGTATAGACCCTTATCTGATAAGGATCTATGCTGAGCAGTCTGATAAGGGTCTATACTGAGCAGTCTGATAAGGATCTATACTGAGCAGTCTGATAAGGGTATATACTGAGCAGTCCTGATAAGGGTCTATACTGAGCGGTCTGCTACGGGTCTATACTGAACAGTCTGATACGGGTCTATACTGAGCAGTCTGACAAGGGTCTATTCTGAGCAGTCTGATAAGGGTCTATACTGAGTAGTCTGACAAGGGTCTATACTGAGCAGTCTGATAAGGGTCTATGCTGAGCAGTCTGATAAGGGTCTATACTGATAAGGGTCTATACTGAGCAGTCTGAGTAGGATCTATTCTGAGCAGTCTGATAAGGGTCTATACTGAGCAGTCTGATAAGGGTCTATACTGAGCAGTCTGATACGGGTCTATACTGAGCAGTCTGATAAGGGTCTATACTGTACTGAGCAGTCTGATAAGGGTCTATACTGAGCAGTCTGATAAGGATCTATGCTGAGCAGTCTGATAAGGGTCTATACTGAGCAGTCTGATAAGGATCTATGCTGAGCAGTCTGATAAGGGTCTATACTGAGCAGTCTGATAATGGATCTATACTGAGCAGTCTGAGTAGGATCTATACTGAGCAGTCTGATACGGGTCTATACTGAACAGTCTGAGTAGGATCTATATACTGAACAGTCTGATACGGGTCTATACTGAACAGTCTGAGTAGGGTCTATACTGAGCAGTCTGATACGGGTCTATACTGAACAGTCTGATATGTGAAAGTTTTACGGTCAAATCTTTGCGCGCAATGAATGTTTTGAAACGTTCGGCACGTCTATATAGCGTGCCAAGTGATGCAAAACTTTCGTTGCGCGCAAAAGATATATTTTTTGCGCGTAAAAGATTTTTGAAACAATCCGCACGTCTAGTGTGCCGAACGTTTCAAAATATTCGTTGCGCGCAAAACATTGGCCATATTGAATCATTTGCGCGTAAAAGATATATATTTTGCGCTCAATGAAAGTTTTGAAACGTTTCGCACGTCAGGTGCCATGTGTTGCAAAACTTCTTTTGCGCGCAAAAATATATCTTTTGCGCGCAACGAAAGTTTTGCATCACATGGCACGGCATACGGACGACAACGGAAAAAGCAGACGCGACAAAAATGGCTGCCCACACACAAAATGGATGTCCACTCACAAAATGGTCACCCAGTCACAAAATGGTCACCCATTCACAAAATGGCTGTCCAGTCACAAAATGGCCGCCCAGTCATTCAATGGTCATCCAGTCACAAAATGGTCACACATTCATAAAATGGTCACCCATTCACAAAATAAGTCACCCATTCACAAAATGCCCAACCAGTCATTCAATGGGCACCCATTCACAAAATGGCCACCCACTCAGCAAATCACAGCAAATCATCAATGAAAATAGTACTAGATGCACAAAGTTTGACTGCTACAGACACTAATTGTTTACGCTATGGATGGAACCGTAAATCTGATTCACTGCTCTGCGGGGGAAGGCTATGGATGGAACCGTAAATCTGAATCGCTACTCTGCAGGGGAATGCTACTGAACATATCTGATCTGGATAAGACTACTCAGCAGTGTAAGGCTACTATGGATGGAACCGTAAATCTGATTCGCTACTCTGATGGGGAAGGCTATTGATGGAACCGTAAATCTGACTCTGCAGGGCAAGGCTATGGATAGAACCGTAAATCAGATTCGCTACTCTGCAGGGCAAGGCTATGGATGGAACCGTAATCTGATTCGCTACTCTGCTGGGCAAGGGCAAGGATGGATGGAACCGTAAATCTGATTCGCTACTCTGCAGGGCAAGGCTATGGATGGAACCGTAAATCTGATGCACTGCTCTGCGGGGGAAGGCTACGGATGGAACCGTAAATCTGATTCGCTACTCTGCAGAGGAACGCTATGGATGGAACCGTAAATCTGATTCGCTACTCAGCAGTGGAAGGCTATGGATGGAACCGTAAATCTGATTCGCTACTCTGACGGGGAAGGCTATGGATGGAACCGTAAATCTGACTCTGCAGGGCAAGGCTATGGATGGAACCGTAAATCTGATTCGCTACTCTGCAGGGCAAGGCTATGGATAGAACCGTAAATCTGATTTGCTACTCTGCAGGGCAAGGCTATGGATAGAACCGTAAATCTGATTCGCTACTCTGCAGGGCAAGGCTATGGATGGAACCGTAAATCTGATTCGCTACTCTGCAGGGCAAGGCTATGGACGGAACTACAAATCTGATTCGCTACTCTGCAGGGCAAGGGTATGGATGGAACTACAAATCTGATTTGCTACTCTGCAGGTCAAGGCTATGGATAGAACTGTAAATCTGATTCGCTACTCTGCAGGGCAAGGCTATGGATGGAACCGTAAATCTGATTCGCTACTCTGCAGGGGAACGCTATGGATGGAACCGTAAATCTGATTCGCTACTCAGCAGTGGAAGGCTACTATGGATGACTCTGGGCAGCTGGAACCGTACATCTGATTCTACTCTGACGGGGAAGCATTGTGGAACCGTAATCGACTCTGCAGGGCAAGGCTATGGATAGAACCGTAAATCAGTTTCGCTACTCTGCAGGGCAAGGCTATGGATGGAACCGTAAATCTGATTCGCTACTCTGCAGGGCAAGGCTATGGATGGAACCGTAAATCTGATGCACTGCTCTGCGGGGGAAGGCTATGGATGGAACCGTAAATCTGATTCGCTACTCTGCAGGGGAACGCTATGGATGGAACCGTAAATCTGATTCGCTACTCAGCAGTGGAAGGCTATGGATGGAACCGTAAATCTGATTCGCTACTCTAACGGGGAAGGCTATGGATGGAACCGTAAATCTGACTCTGCAGGGCAAAGCTATGGATGGAACCGTAAATCTGATTCGCTACTCTGCAGGGCAAGGCTATGGATAGAACCGTAAATCTGATTTGCTACTCTGCAGGGCAAGGCTATGGATGGAACCGTAAATCTGACTTTGCAGGGCAAGACTATGGATGGAACCGTAAATCTGATTCGCTACACTGCAGGGCAAGGCTATGGATAAAACCGTAAATCTGATTCGCTACTCTGCAGGGCAATGCTATGGATGGAACCGTAAATCTGATTCGCTACTCTGCAGGGCAAGGCTATGGATGGAACTACAAATCTGATTCGCTACTCTGCAGGGCAAGGCTATGGACGGAACTACAAATCTGATGTGCTACTCTGCAGGGCAAGGCTATGGATAGAACTGTAAATCTGATTCGCTACTCTGCAGGGCAAGGCTATGGATGGAACAGTAAATCTGATTCGCTACTCTGCAGGGCAAGGCTATGGATGGAACCGTAAATCTGATTTACTACTCTGCAGGGGAACGCTATGGATGGAACCGTAAATCTGATTCGCTACTCTGCAGGGGAACGCTATGGATGGAACCGTAAATCTGATTCGCTACTCTGCAGGGGAACGCTATGGACGGTAACGTAAATCAGATTCGCTGCTATGCGGGGAGGCTATGGATGGTGAACCGGTTAAATCTGATTCGCTAACTCAAGCAGTGGAAGGCTATGGGATGGAACCGTAAATCTGATTTCGCTAACTCTTGCGAGGGCAAGGCTATGGATGGAAACCCGTAAATCTTGATTCATTACTCTGCAGTGGCAAAGGCTCTGGATGGAACCGTAAATCTGATTCGCTACTCTGCAGGGCAAGGCTATGGATGGAACCGTAAATCTGATTCGCTACTCTGCAGGGCAAGGCTATGGATGGAACCGTAAATCTGATTCGCTACTCTGCAGGGCAAGGCTATGGATGGAACCGTAAATCTGATTCGCTACTCTGCAGGGGAACGCTATGGATGGAACCGTAAAATCTGATCGCTACTCATCAGTGGAAGGCTATGGATGGGAAACCGTAAATCTGATTCGCTACTCTAACGGGGAAGGCTATGGATGGAACCGTAAATCTGACTCTGCAGGGCAAAGCTATGGATGGAACCGTAAATCTGATTCGCTACTCTGCAGGGCAAGGCTATGGATGAACCGTAAATCTGATTTGGCAACTCACTGCAGGCAACCTAATGGATGGAACCGTAAATCTGATTCGCTACTCTGCAGGGCAAGGCTATGGATAGAATCGTAAATCTGATTTGCTACTCTGCATGGGAACGCTATGGATGGAACCGTAAATCTGATTCGCTGCTCTGCGGGGGAAGGCTATGGATGGAACCGTAAATCTGATTTACTACTCTGCAGGGGAACGCTATGGATGGAACCGTAAATCTGATTCGCTACTCTGCAGGGGAACGCTATGGATAGAACCGTAAATCTTATTTGCTACTCTGCGGGGGAAGGCTATGGATGGAATCGTAAATCTGATTTGCTAGTCTGCGGGGCAAGGCTATGGATGGAATTGTAAATCTGATTCGCTAGTCTGCGGGGGAAGGCTATGGATGGAACCGTAAATCTGATTCGCTAGTCTGCGGGGCAAGGCTATGGATGGCACCGTAAATCGTATTCGCTGCTCTGCGGGGGAAGGCTATGGATGGAACCGTAAATCTGATTCGCTACTCTGCCTGGCAAGGCTATGGATGGAACCGTAAATCTGATTCACTACTCTGCATGGCAAGGCTATGGATGGAACCGTAAATCTGATTCGCTACTCTGCAGGGCAAGGCTATGGCTGGAACCGTAAATCTGATTCGCTACTCTGCAGGGCAAGGCTATGGATGGAACCGTAAATCTGATTCGCTACTCTGCAGGGCAAGGCTATGGATGGAACCGTAAATCTGATTCGTTGCTCTGCGGGGGAAGATTATGGATGGAACCGTAAATCTGATTCGCTGCTCTGCGGGGGAAGACTATGGATGGAACCATAAATCTGATTTGCTACTCTGCAGGGGAACGCTATGGATGGAACCGTAAATCTTATTTGCTACTCTGCAGGGGAACGCTATGGATGGAACCGTAAATCTGATTTGCTACTCTGCGGGGGAAGGCTATGGATGGAACCGTAAATCTGATTCGCTAGTCTGCGGGGGAAGGCTATGGATGGAACCGTAAACCTGATTCACTTACTCCTGCAGGGCAAGGCTGATTGGAACCGTATCTGATTCGCTATCTCCGCAGGGCAAGGCTATGGATAGAATCGTAAATCTGATTTGCCTACTCTGCAGGGGAACTATGGATGGAACCGAAAATCGATTCGAGCTCGGTGGCGGGGAAGGCTATTGATGGTAACCGTAAATCTGAATTTACTACGGGCTGGCAGGGGAACGCTATGGATGGAATCCGTAAATCTGATTCGCTACTCTGGCAGGGGAACGCTATGGATATAAACCGGTAATCTTAATTTGCTACTCTGCGGGGGAAGGCTAATGGAATGGATCGTAATCTGATTTGCTATCTGCAAACAAGCTATGGATGGAATTGTAAAATCCTTGATTCGCTAGACTGCGGGGGAAGGTTCTAAGGATGGAACGAAAATCTGATTCGCAGCCAGCGGGGCAAGGCATGGATGGCACCGGTAAATCGTATTCCTGATTTCTCGCGGGGGAAGGCTATGGATAACCGAAAATCTGATTCGCTACTCTGCCTGCAAGGCTATGGATGGAATCCGTAAATCTGATCCAACTACTCTGCATGGCAAGGCTATGGATGGAACCGTAAATCTGATTCGCTACTCTGCAGGGCAAGGCTATGGATGGAACCGTAAATCTGATTCGCTACTCTGCAGGGCAAGGCTATGGATGGAACCGTAAAACTGATCGCTACTCTGCAGGGCAAGCTATGGATGGAACCGTAAAATCTGATTCGTTGGGCTCAAGCTGGTAAATATGGATGGAACCGTAAAGCTGATCGCTGGACTCTGCACTGGGCAAGGGGAAGCTATGGATGGAACCGTAAATCTGATTCAACTACCGCAGGGGAATCATGTCGGGGGAAGGCTATGGATGGAACCGTAAATCTGATTCGTCTACTCTGCAGCAAGCTATGCCTGGATTCCGTAAATATCTGGAATTCCGCTAACCTCTCACAAGGCTAAGGATTGGAACCCGTAAATCTTATTCGCTTACTCTGCAGGGGGGCAAGGCTATGGATGGAACCGAAATCTGATTCGTACTCTTGCCAAGGGAAGGCTATGGATGGAACCGTAAATCTGATTTCACTTTACTCTGCAGGGCAAGGTATGGATGGAAAACCGTAAATCTTGATTCGGTTGGCTCCTTTGCGGGGGAAGGGAATTATGGATGGAAATTACCGGGTAAATCTGGATTCGCTTGCTCGGCGGGGGAAGAAACTGTTGGATGGAACATAAACTTGATTTGCTACTCTGCAGGGGAACGCAATGGATGGAACGTAAAATATTATTTGCTACTCTGCAGGGGAAACGTTATGGATGGAACCGTAAATCTGATTTGCTCTGCGGGGGAAGGCTTTATGGATGGGAACGTTATCTTGATTCGCTTGTCTGCGGGGGGAAGGCTATGGAATGGGAAACCGTTTAAATGATTCATACTTAATTTCGGGGGAAGGTTATGGATGGAACCGTAAATCTGATTCGCTACTCAGCAGTGGAAGGCTATGGATGGAACCGTAAATCTGATCCGCTACTCTGACGGGGAAGGCTATGGATGGAACCGTACATCTGATTCGCTACTCTGCAGGGCAAGGCTATGGATGGAACCGTAAATCTGATTCGCTACTCTGCAGGGCAAGGCTATGGATGGAACCGTAAATCTGATTCGCTACTCTGCAGGGCAAGGCTATGGATGGAACCGTAAATCTGACTCTGCAGGGCAAGGCTATGGATAGAACCGTAAATCTGATTCGCTACTCTGCAGGGCAAGGCTATGGATGGAACCGTAAATCTGATTCACTGCTCTGCGGGGGAAGGCTATGGATGGAGCCGTAAATCTGATTCGCTACTCTGCCGGGGAAGGCTATGGATGGAACCGTAAATCTGATTCGCTACTCTGCCGGCGAAGGCTATGGATGGAACCGTAAATCTGATTCGCTTCTCTACAGGGAAAGGCTACGTATGGAACTGTAACTATGCTATGGACAGTATGGAAGTTTTACAGAGTTACTTCATGCAACTAATTACATACCTGCACAACTGTATCATTTTCCCCAAACTTGGAACCACCACCTCCAAAGATTTTTTTCACCAGTTCAAACGGGGTGTATAACATTTTCTTGAAGTTTTTCCTCACGGATCGTGCCTCTGAGTCGTACGCTCCATTTTCGACATCCTGCAGGAAACAACATGTGATCCTGTCAATGACATTTCCAACGATGTGGCAAACGTTACATCATAGAACAAACACACGATGAAGTGACGTGACGTCAACTGCGATAAATCAATTACTGCCTGTTCCACGTTTTTCTGCCGACAAACTTTTGACTATTAAACACATTACATATATAATATTTATTTAAATGTAAGTACGTTTTTATCAACAACAGAAATGTCACCCTCCCAAATGTTTTTTTATTTCATCAAATATTGATTTTATTGCGACAAAAAATAATTCTTATGGGAATTTAACATGGGACAAAAAGGAGCTGAGGAGTGTCGGGGCCGAAAAAAATAGGTCCACAAATTCCAAAATATTTAAAAAAAATCTATTTAGCCATCAGTATGTCGGCAGCAAAACATGGAACAGACAGTAGGCCGTATTGGCAGAGAGCAACCACTGTGGTGTGTCACATGTACATACACAGAATCACAGCATTTGTTCAATTTAGGATAATAACGGTACGAGATAAGAGAACTTAACCTCTGTAAGCTTACATGATGTCCACTTTCTTGAGCTGAAAGCTAGACGTCATTGTAAGCCAGCGCTCCAGATAAGCTGCGTATTTGTTTAAATACCCAATTACCGTAAAATTGCAAAAACAAACAATTGAAATCAGAAGTAGCGAGTATCAAAAAGCAATACAAATTTTGTGGTACCTTTATCAAGCTGCAGAAAACAATAAACAGACCACAAATATAGCATATTTTTGTTATTTTCCATGAAAACACATCTTGGTATTTAATGCCAAGACATGTTTTTATTTCGAAGCAAACTTTTCAATAATTGCGGTCTGTTGATGTGTAAACAGTAGTGTTATTTTATTTTACCCAATAAAAATTTTGAAATACCCAATTCCTTCGGAAATGATGGAGTGACAATACTCAATTACTAATTCCTTATCTGGAGCCCTGCTAAGCACAAAATAATGTCGAATACGGAATCATGAAAACGTGCCAATGTCACTTTATGGTACATTGATGGTGTTCCTGTTAGAAGGGAATACAAGGTCACTTACTTTTTAATGGGCTGTAATGGAACAGGCCGAGTCAATGGTAGCCAGAGCTCCAGATAAGCTTTGTGTCTAAAGCGTACTATATCCCGATTTCAAAATCATTGCGTATTTTAATTTTACAAATGGATTATTGATTTTTTACTAAATAGGGAACAAATGATAACAAATATTTTACAAATTTAAACATTCACTTAATTGAGCTGCCGCAAACACTGTTTGCTTTTTGCAGCACAACTATTAAGTGAATTTTCAACTTTAAGCATTTTCACTACTCAATTTGAAATTCAATGCGTATTTTCACATTGCAGTGCGTATTGTGTATGCCCACTTTTGATAATCAATGCTTATTCAACTAAAATAATTGCGTAAAATACGCCAATACTCACCTTATCTGGAGCTCTGGGAAGCTCACCAAAAAATCAACCGATTTCTATCATTACGTCTATTACAGAGAAGTTAGGCTTTTGATAGTCGTTTGCGACAATAATCAGATGCCTCTTTCATGAGAATCTGTTGCCTCGTGGCCATCCTGGTGCAGCCCATTGAAATTTTAAATGTAAGCAACCTTGTATTCTCTTATAACAGAGTAAACAAACATTCTTAACCCTTCCTACGCTGTTGACGGAAATTGCCGTCTGCTGTTTTCATTTTTGCTTTAATTCTTAACAAAAAGCTGGTTTTGACAGCACATGAGAATCGTCTCCACTGGAGACGATTATCATGTGCTGTCAAAACCAGGTTTTTATCGAGAAATATTGAAAATAAAACATTTCCAGTAGACGACAACATTTAATTCAGCGTAGTAAGGGTTAAACTTTCTTTTCACCTACTGATTGTTTTAGGTATATTTAATGTATTTATAGACCTTGGTCTAATTCTTCAACCTGAGAACAAAACCGGTATAGAGAAGATATTAACGGGTATAGAAGATAGAAACCGGTATAGAGAAGATAGAAAATATTGACAGGTTGGGAATTTAAAATAGAGGAAAAGGAGATGGAGGAGCTGTGGTAGGAGACAAGAAACATATATTTTGGCAATTGACACCGAAAAGTGGCCAGATAGCTTGGAAATGATCTAGGTAACTAAACCTGGCCAGATAGCTTGGAAATGATCTAGGTAACTAAACCTGGCCAGATAGCTTGGAAATGATCTAGGTAACTAAGTAAACAAAAGTTTAATTTTGAAAATCATCCACTATTTCTGAAATTAGAAAAAATTCCCCATGTTAAATCCCTATAGACATCTTCACTCTGGTGATTTAACATGGGGAAATTGTAGTTTCGTAATAAAATCAATATTGGACCGAATTTCATAAAATAAAAAGAAGGCTCATACTTTAACATTTAATATGATAAAAAAATATATTGTTTTTTCATTGTTTATATAGCAGTACAATTTGGGCAGCTTTCGTGAAACAGGCAGTAAGATGTGCAATTTCTCATGAAAAATATTACAAACAATACAATATTTTCTGTAAATGACGTTGAAAGTATACACAATTTTCACAGAAAATCTGGAATTCTATTCTGCTTCAACATTCGATGTCACTTACAGAAAATATCACAGTTTCTCTAAATATTTTTCATGGAAAATGGCACATATTCTTAGTTATTAAATCACATGGCTCGTCTCACATATTGTTCCTCTTCCACAAAAAAACCAGACCTCCATACATTGTGGATTAATAGTTTCCGTCTGCGTTGGGTACTGAAATCAGATTGCAAATCAAAATTCCCATGAAACGTAGAGCAGAATATTTCCAATGTTTAGTAACTTTGAATGTAGCGGTGGATGTAGCGGTGGATGTAGCAGTGAATGTAGCGGTGGATGTAGCGGTGGATGTTGCGGTGGATTGTAGCGTGGATGTAGCGGTGAATGTAGCGGTGGATGTAGCAGTGAATGTAGCGGTGGGGATGTTAGCGGTGGATGTAGCGGTGGGGATGTAGCGGTGGATGTAGCAGTGAATGTAGCGGTGGATGTAGCAGTGAATGTAGCGGTGGATGTAGCGGTGGATGTAGCGGTGAATGTAGCGGTGGATGTAGCAGTGAATGTAGCGGTGGATGTAGCAGTGAATGTAGCGGTGGATGTAGCAGTGAATGTAGCGGTGAATGTAGCGGTGGATGTAGCGGTGGATGTAGCGGTGGATGTAGCGGTGAATGTAGCGGTGGATGTAGCAGTGAATGTAGCGGTGGATGTAGCGGTGGATGTAGCAGTGAATGTAGCGGTGAATGTAGCGGTGGATGTAGCAGTGAATGTAGCGGTGAATGTAGCAGTGAATGTAGCGGTGAATGTAGCGGTGGATGTAGCAGTGAATGTAGCGGTGGATGTAGCAGTGAATGTAGCGGTGGATGTAGCGGTGGATGTAGCGGTGAATGTAGCAGTGAATGTAGCGGTGGATGTAGCGGTGGATGTAGCGGTGGATGTAGCGGTGGATGTAGCAGTGGATGTAGCGGTGGATGTAACAGTGAATGTAGCGGTGGATGTAGCGGTGGATGTAGCAGTGAATGTAGCGGTGAATGTAGCGGTGGATGTAGCAGTGAATGTAGCGGTGAATGTAGCAGTGAATGTAGCGGTGGATGTAGCGGTGGATGTAGCAGTGAATGTAGCGGTGGATGTAGCGGTGGATGTAGCAGTGAATGTAGCGTTGGATGTAGCGGTGGATGTAGCAGTGAATGTAGCGGTGGATGTAGCAGTGGATGTAGCAGTGAATATTTCACAACAACAGTGGCAGTTGCTCTGTACTCAAACTTATATTTTCAGTCAACATAAATATAGAGCTGGATATTTCGAATGCAGTGCTGGTTCTGCAATGCGCCGTCTGATCGGGATCTGACACTGTTTGCAAATGTTATATGCCCTATTTCTACCCATCAAACACACGGATCTAGGTCGGATCCAGACTCAAATCTAACGTCATCCCGACGTCGAAACGACGTCGGATTACGACGCCGTACTGACGTTGTTTGCTAGTCGTAGTTTGTCGCGACACAAACACAACGTCGGGTTGACGTCCGTTTCCGATGTCGAATAGACGTCTGGTCCAGGTCGTGATTTGTATACACTAAAAGGTGACTCACTGTCAGCAGATTTATCTCTACGTTAGCCTATAGATACGCCAATGGAAGAGTAGCTGATCTGATTTCCACACCAACTTAATTCAGTTTAACCTTTATTTGCGACATGTTTAGGCCTGTAATTAATCATTTTATATCCTAGACGATTACTTTTGCGTATGTATTTAGGTTGGGCTGGGCGTACATGCAATTTCATTAACGTCGCAGAATTCTAGATTCTCGTGCGCGCGCGGAGTGTTGACAAATGTCATGCTTTATTAGCATCCGTGTCAAATGCCACTGGACCTGGTTCCCGCATTACTGCATAGCGGTAGCCACAGATACAGTAATACGCTGGTAAACAGCCGACCTGACTCATTCGGAACTATCTCGGATCTTTTCGCCAAAGCAGAGGTCTGGTTAATCTATAATCCCCGAGGTGCTCCAATTGTCTTTAGGTTATTCCGCCATTTCCGTTTTCTCTTTGTGATTTTAATTTGAAATTGGGGAAAGATCGACGTAATCTTGAAGAAATCAACTTTCTTATGTAAGTATATTGATGCATGCGTGTCAGCTAACATGTTTTCAATAACATTTTAATACAAAAATACATGACAACGCCGTGATCAGTTGATTCACGTTTAAATTCTTGAAATTATTTCGCCCCGTCTCACTTCGCACATTCCTATTCGGTCATGTGTTGTTAATATATTGTCGCTATTTTATTCACCATTTACAAACTGCATGCATTATCATATAATTGTGCCTTTAATGGAGGTCTATGCGGTCGCGTTTTTCTCAAAACTTGTAGGACAACTATAGTAATTATAGATTTTTTGTCATCGTTACATACTGTCTTTGTGAAACTATTCGCCTTAGATAATGGCGCATATACTCAAAGTTTATTCGAATTGTACATCACACTGTACATGTACGGAGCCACACAGGGGACGTAGAATTCTTTTTTTTTTGTTAATTTGTTCCCACGAAATAACAATTTGTTCCCTCAATTTAGCAATTCGTTCCCACGAATTAACAATTTGTTTCCTCAATTTAACAATTCGTTCCCACGAAATAATTGTTAATTCGTGGGAACGAATTGTTCATTCCCTCAAATTAACAATTCGTTCCCTCGAATTAACAATTCGCTCCCACGATATAACAATTCGTTCCCACGAATTAACAATTCGTTCCCGTGGGAACGAATTGTTATTTCGTGGGAACGAATTGTTAAACTGAGGGAACGCATTGTTATTTCGTGAGAACGAATTAATATAACAAAAATTATACGTCCCCTGCGGGGCTCCGTAAAAAGGAAGTATGCTAATTTATACACATATTTCTTGTTGGCTATTTATAGAACGAATTTACAAGTTTCATAGGAAACGAGATTTGAAGCTGTAACGCTCATCGAACATGTATTTGGTAGCGGTCTACAACATATACATTAGACGATACAAATAAGGACTTTGGTTCTCAGTCACGGGGTGTGCAGAATGTGCAGCGGGAGAACGGCTTTTTTTAAATATATATATATTTTTTTGTGTTTGATATGTTCGTGTGTGATTTTATTTCAAGTTACCAGATGCATATGTGTGTGATTTTATTTCAAGTTGCCAGATGCATAAACAATCTTTAGCTGTGAAAAATCACAAGATTTTTTTCAGACATGATTGGATTTAACATATTTGTCATGGTAGTGTTTTTCTATTGATCATGTGGCAAATGTATAGTACATGACGATAAAATGCTAGACGCGCAGGGACTATTCAAACGCGGCGATATCTGAGAACCAAAGTACTTTAAATGGCCTAACGTATACTAGTGTATTATTATTATTAACCATTTCAACTCTGGTTATCCTACCTTGTCTTTTTCACACTATTTTTGTACTATTCCATTTATGACAAAAGACAATTCTAGATGAATAATAGTGGCAAATGCGGCAGATCCTGATGAGACGACGGGCCGTCTCATCTGGATATACATTGTTTGCACATGATGGCTTTATGGAGGTATGCATAGGGGTTGAAAGGACTAATAGTAAAGGATATGCAAACATTTATATGCTTTCATAATTGTGTTGTCTTATGTATATTTCAGATAGCGCTAAGACATACACATACGAGAGCAACACAGAAATGGAAGAGATTGAAGACGATCGATCTTCCCAACGAGCCAATCTTATCGAACAATGAATGTTTGAAATCACGCTGGCATCCTTGGATACACTGAAACACAGTACGGCCATGGAAATACGTAAAGCGCAGAACGAGATGAAGATGAGACGATACAGAGACAGGCAGAGAGAAATTGTGAAAAGTAAACCGGATTATAATAAGGATCCTCTCGAAGAACTGCTGAAGCGACGAATGAAGCACGATGCTAAGATGAAAAAGAATCAGAAACAAACTCGCCCCAAGACATCACCGGCGACGCTTCAGGATACCAATTCACGCATTCGTAGAACCGACGCGGACTCGGAACCCCAGGTGGAAGTGGACGATACGTTTATGGTTGACTATCGATGCACCAGTGGGGGCATTCGTATCCGCGGACACAGTTCCAGTTCTCCATGAAAAGAGTACTTGACATTTCATTAGAATTGTCTCGTGAGACAATTGTAATGAAATGCCAAGGTATGTTTTTATCACGAAATGATCGAATATTCAGCAATTTCCATCCACATGATTGTCGTCTGCAGCAGGATAAGGGTTAAAGTGAATTAAGTCCCTGCTATATGATTCAATCGAGTAACGAATCGCACCATAAATTTATGGCAAAAATATATGTGAAAGTATAATAAAATACATTTGCCAGCCAAAATATGTGTTTATTATTGACCAGGTACCAAAACTGCAGATCAAGTAATCAATGCAAAATAAAGTTTTCTAGACGATAACATCCGACATTGAATTGATGTCAGAACCATACGTTGGATAAAGGTCGTTTTCTGACGTGGGATAGACGTTGGATTATATTTGAAAATGAAAGTTTTGTAGACGTCGGAATCCGACGTTGAAATGACGTCAACATTAGACGTCTATCCAACGTCGGATTATGACGTCCGTTCGACGTCGGACCCAGACGTCAATTCGACGGCATATTCTGACGTCAAATCGACGTCGGATTCCGACGGTCGTTCGACGTCGGATTCTGACGTCTAAAAAACTTACATTTTCGAACATAATCCGACGTCTATCCGACGTCGGAAACCGACGTCAGTCCTACGTCTATCTGACGTCGTGTGCCCACTGGGTAAGACTGTAGTAAAAGCCACTGTTATTTTAATTAATTTGAGATCGTATTGATAAAAATGCCCAATGCTTAACCCTTACTACACTGAATTAAATTTTGTCGTCTGCTGGAAAATGTTTTATTTTAAATATTTCTCGATAAAATCTGTTTCGGCAGCGCATGAGAATTTTCTCCACTGGAGACGATTCTCATGCGCTGTCAAAGCAGGTTTTTTGCTAAGAATTAAAGTAAAAAATTAAAAACAGCAGACGACAATTTTCGTCTCCTGCGTAGTGAGGGTTAATAGTGATTTCCAACAAAAATGTGTTACCCTATAGAACTTTTGCAGTTTCTTTATTTTTTGATGATCCTCAAGTCGAGTAAAGACACCAAGATGATCTTTCTGTATCTGAGCAAACAGCGGCTGACTTGTTTGTATACTACCATTGATGAGATGGTCAGATTCCAGAATACTGAAGTGGTCACTGGAACAAACCCAGTGGCTTCTTGCATCATCTACAATTCACAAATGGTTGAATGAACCCGTTTACCCCTAAAATACAATTAACTAGAATGGAATATTCAAGTTTGATTTTCAGACTATTCTATTAAAATAATGAATTCTTCCACGGAAACGGTGTCGCGCCTGCCGAGGCATTTGACCATAACATGATCATGGGCACGAAAAAGGTCAAGGTTATGTTAATGGCATCATGAGTGTGTTCTAAATGATTACATGTATAAAGCGTCCAAATATTGAAAATATCCATCATGTAATAGTACAGTTATATGATGATGAAGAAACTTGTACAAATGTTTTGACATAAAAAAAATGGCTAAGTAGTTCCACAACCATGTAAAGGTAAAAAAGGTCAAAGTCATGTTAAAGGGGCATAAGTGTGTTCCAAATGCTTAAATGGATCAAGTAATATTAAAGGTATATATGGTGATACATGAAGAACTGGTACAAATTGTTGACGTCAAAGTGTTTCTGCAACAATGTGAAGGTCAAGGTCATTTTAATGGCAGCACGAGTGTGTTCCAAATGATCGCATGTATCAAGAAATGTAGGGTTGGGAGATGGGGAATGTAGGATTGGCAGATGGGAATGTGGTTGAGGGAAATGGATTGGGAGATGAGGATTGATGGGGAATGGATTGTGTAAATCTGGGGGGATGGGAGATGGGGTGAGATTGGGAGATGGGAGTAGAGTCAGGATTGATGTGAAATGTAGATGAGGGATGAGGAAATGTAGGATTGGGAGATGAATGTAGATTGAGGGAAATGAGGATTGGGAATGGTAGGATGAGATTGGGATGTAGGATTGGGAGATGGGAAAATGTAGGATTGGATGGAGAGAATGTAGAATTGGGAGATGGGAAATGGTGAGATGGGAGATGAAATGGTAGGTTAGGATTGGGGGAAGTAAATGTAGGTTGGGAGATGAAATGTAGGGTTGAGATGGGAGAAATGTAGGAAATTGGGAGGATGGATGTAGATTGAGTGGGAAATGTAGGGTGGGGAGATGAGAAATATAGGATTGGGAGATGGGAATGTAGGATTGAGAGGGAAATGGAAATTGTAGGGTGGGAGATGAGAAATATAGGATTGGGAGATGGGGAATAGGATTGGGATGTGAGGGAAATGTAGGGTTGGGAGATCAGGGGAAATGGTAGGGTTGGGAGATGATGTGGATTGTGAGGTTGGGATGAGGTGGGTTGGGAGATGATGGTTAGTGGGAAGATGTATGGGAAATGGGTGAAATTGGGGATGGGATGTAAGTGGGTGATGGAGTGGATTCGAGAATGGGAAATGTTAGGGAAAGTTGGAGATGGGGAATGTAGGATTCGGAGATGGGAAATGTAGGGTTGATGGGAGATGGGAAATGGGAAATGTAGGATTGGGAAATGTAGGGTTGGGAGATGGGGAATCTAGGATTGGGAGATGGGAAATGTACGATTGGGAGATGGGAAATGTACGATTGGGAGATGGGGAATGTAGGATTGGGAGATGGGAAATGTACGGTTGGGAGATGGGGAATGTAGGATTGGATGATGGGAAATGTAGGGTTGGGAGATGGGGAATGTAGGATTGGGAGATGTAGGGTTGGGAGATGGGGAAACTAGGATTGGGAGATGGGAAATGTAGGATTGGGAGATGGGAAATGCAGGATTTGGAGATGGGGAATGTAGGATTGGGATATGGGATTTGTAGGGTTGGGAGATGGGGAATGTAGGGTTGGGAGATGGGGAATGTAGGGTTGGGAGATGAGAAATGTAGGGTTGGGAGATGGGGAATGTATGATTGGGAGATGGGAAATGTAGGGTTGGGAGATGGGAAATGTAGGGTTGGGAGATGGGAAATGTAGGGTTGGGAGATGGGGAATGTAGGATTGGGAGATGGGAAATGAAGGGTTGGGAGATGGGAATGTAGGATTGGGAGATGGGAAATGTAGGGTTGGGAGATGGGGAATTTAGGATTGGGAGATGGGAAATGAAGGGCTTGGAGATGGGAAATGGTAGGGATTGGGTAATTGGGGAGGGTTGGGATTAGATGGGAAATGTAGGGTTGGGAGATGGGAAGAAATGTTAGGAAAGGGATTATGGGAAATAGGAAATGGGAAATGTAGGGTTGGATGGGAATGGGAAATGTAGTATTGGGAGATGGGAAATGTAGGATTGGAGGATTGGGAAATGGGCGATGGGAAAATGTAGGATGGAGGATTGGGTAATGTACATTGGGAGAAATTTGAAATGTAGGGGTTTGGGAGATGAGAAATGTATTA
>JAQRGA010001641.1:0-13223 GCA_029237695.1 Conchocele bisecta
AAAAAGAGAATGTCTACACTCTATGCTGCAGTAATATTGGATACTCTATTTTCTGCTATGAGGATTTGTATTGTAGATAGTTGTAGTACCTGTATTCTAGTACACAAACGCGCCCATCAGGGAAAGTGGTATGATTTCATGCCATATATGATCGAGTCAGCGAAGGTGTTTTCCGGTAATATATAATAATACTATCTACATTAGCTGTAACCATCTAGAATCCGACAGCATCATATTTGAAACACAATATTTAATCACTATAATAATTATAATAATCATTATACCATGCCTAAGATACTATTATTATCTATTGTTTGTGAGGAACAGACTTTTAGTACTGTCCCTTCTTAACTGCGAGTGTTTTTATGGGATGAACGAAAACCCGATGTGATAATCCAGTTACACTGAGGATTAGTATATACTATACATCCTGCGATAGGAGTCGTTATCACATCGGTTTATTTCATCCCATAAAGTGCCTATGGAATTAAATACCAAACAAGATGATCCAAAATCATATTATTTCACACAAATAGTTTGTAAATATTACATTAATCTTATAATATAGTAAACACACCTTTTATCACAAGACAAACACATATTTATGTTATTATATAGTGATTTACAGGGGTTTCCGGTATTTCAGTGGTTTTCGGTAAATAATAGGTTTCCGGTAATTCCAGTTACCGAATATATGGATGGTAACTACTGTCTGTTTCACGTTAACCTGCCCAACTTGTACACCTATTTACACACACTAAAACTCTTATGATTTGGCATAAAATCATTTTTCAGCAAAATTTAGCAATGAGCCATCTTTTAATTTTTTGAATTTCGGTCCTATAATGAAGTAATAGCCATAAATCAAGAATTGAATGCAGGGTTGCAATGTTAAAATGTTACTTGCGGTCAGATTTTCAACATTTTTCTAGCATCGAACTGCTTGCTGGATTTCATCATTAAAAAAAGACACTGACCTTGTATTTATAAGAGCAAATCTTGTCAGGTTGAAAAATAAAGGAATCGAGCCTCCATTTCTCGGTGTTCGTACAAGAATTCCAGAAGAAAATGCCGAGAATTTGGTCAAAATACAACATGTCATCATCATCTGCTACAGCTTTCGTATCTATTGACAACGCCAAGCTGAGGTTGGCACGCTGTTCCTACCACGCACAATTAATTGCACATATCCTCGCACATCGACACCGGAGTAAATCTACATTTCCTAATGGTATGACTTGGGAACACCATATATACGTCATTTCCGGCGGAAGTATACAGTCACTTCCTGTGAGCCAGTTTCTTTGCCGGACGAATTTCCGGCGGACAATTAGGTTTACTAAATGCTGATTGGTTGGTGAAGGTCACGAGTTTAATCGAATCAATTTCGTTAGCATTCACATTTACAATACATTAGGACGTATTAGCAATAGTATCAGATCGACTTGGAACCTTATGGATGAATGATATTCGCTAAATATATGAAGATTAAATGATTAATTGATATATTTTAATGCAAATTGTTTAAGTTATATGCCAGAAAATGATGTTAATAAACAAATATATTAAGAATTTGTGTTCAGTTCGCAATAATTGTTGTTGTTGTTGTTTGCCGGAAGTGATTATTGCAATAGTACTTTCTTGTTTTATTGTCAACAACTAAAATTCGGTGAAATGAATTTATAAGGCAAAAGCCCATCCATGACTGTTTATTCGAAATAACTTTGTTATTAGACGGATTTTCCTGAAATAAAAAGTAGGATCATTTCTAAAAAATAGTTTTACATTGTTTTATATAAAACAAATAAGCAGTTTGGAGTGTTTTTATAGCAATAAATCTTGGGCAGCACTTCGTGGAACAGACACTAGGCCTAATAAGCATATGAAGTTTCAAGTCAATGTGACTTACTAAAATATATAAGAGATATAAGGTATTTAAAAACATTAACTCATATTTCGCACGGACGCACGGACACCCGGACGCGATTGTGATCACTATGTCTCGCTTTCCGCAAGCGTGCTCGACAAAAACGATTCTTCACGAGGTTGTACTAAAAACAAATGGCGTAAACACTGACCAAGGGAGTTCACCCTCTTCATTCCAAACCACAAATCCCCGCGCTGTTTTTTGGCCTACATGGATACACGTCATTTCGGCTAATTCTGCGTATCGGCTAATGCGCAATTCACGTCAAATTTAGCCTTGCGTACGTCATAATAAAATATGTGGATTTTGGAATAAACAAGTTAATTAATTGCTACAGTTTACACTGTGGCACAATTTTATCCCATTCCGATAGTTTGGCAAAAGCTTATTCAGAATATTGTCAAAATGTGTTAAATCCTCAGACCTTGCTGATGGAATAGCTGTCCTATTTACTAAATTAACTGTTCAACTAAGAAACGAACCTGCTGTGATGTCACTGGATAGTTTTGCCTCAAGTTTAATGCACATTTTGCTATGCTGATCCAGTATGCTGTTCGCCATTTTTGTTTCCACTGTCAGATGCGCAGCATTAGCAGAAAAAAAGTGTGACGTTGCAAACACGCAAGTGATGTCATACATCATATAATTTACGTCTCTTACTGACGTCAGAACGCTATGACATTTTATGGCACAGACTTCTTTGAACTTCGTTGAATATTCAGGTAATTTTGACTGAATATGGGAATGTTAATGACATTTAAATTTGTTTGGAAAACCTTATAGGTGCGCAGAATTAGCCGACACCATTGTATATAGAGCATCGCCTTTCGCGAAAGTTTTTATATGTTATCTCCCTTGAGAAAGCATATAATGTCACGCAAATTGATATGAGGCAGCCATATTGTCATGCGATGCCTAAACGGCGAGTACGACCAAGTAAGTAGTGCCCTGTGCCAACTTATCCTATAGCGTTTTGGTCTGTCTTGCTTTCATTTTTATCTAAAACTCTACATACATTATTCTTATCAGTTTTCACAATTTTGAGCTCAGTTTATCAGTTAAATTTTGGAAAATACGTATCACGACATTTCGTGCGTATAAATACAGCAGCTATATTTGTATATATTATCTCCCTTGAGATAGCATATTGTGTCACGCAAATCACGTGATCATAGTCTGTACTGGTACCGACCTTTTTGTTTTCGAGCAGCAGACCAGGGGGCCGTTTCACTAAGCTTCGTACGACTAAAATGTTCGTAAGTGCAAAATTATGATAGTCTGTAAATTTCACATTAACAATGCTTTCTTTTAAACAATTATTGGATTTACATTTATTGAGCATAGGCTGCATATGCAGCCTCTGCTCAATAAATGAAAATCCATCAATTGAAATTTCCGGACGATCCTAAATTTTCACTTAAGAACATTTTAGTCGTTAGAAATGTAATGAAACGGCCCCCTGTCTTCTGACAGATAAAATGGCTGCCAATATTTCGGACGAAAATTCCCAGCAGCAGTGTAGCACTCTTCTGCAAATGAAATCATGCCAGCATGACACAGATGCAAGAAAAATCACATATTTTTACAGAAAAATGTTTTATGCAGTGGAAAACATCATATGATGTTGGCTACTTCATTGTAGAACATTTTCATAAGCCACAGACATGTGTTTCTTTTTATATATTTACTAGAAGGCCCATTGGAGAAATTCGAAACTAACCAATTCACCCGAGGATTGCCACCTTAAGAACTTTTTTTCCAAAAATTGTACATGTTCATGTTACTGTCACACGGATAGTTGTCAATTGCAAGCACAACGATGCAAATCAATGTAGCCCTAGTGACATATTAAAGCCGTAGCCAGCATTTTCACGCAATACACTATTGCGGACGAAATAATCTTTTGAAGCATGGAATTACAGATCACAGAGATGACTTGCATCCAGTCTGTAACATTCTATGGTATAGATGCAAAAACACAAAACAAATATAACTTGCCGGTTCATTTATGTATTGAAGTAGTTAGACCAGTGCGCCATTCAGGTTCTTGTGATTCTCAGTTAAAGGGCAGTAACTCGAATAGATATAAATGTACCTCCATACAAACAGCTGTTAGCACCAGTTATGCAACCGGAAAGTGATCAGACATGGGTGTGAAGTGATTTCTGTGACAGCAATTAAGGTTTTGGTTAAGTATTCAATGATATTACCACTCATTTGAACCATCTAGGTGAGACAGTTCAAGAATGCGGCTAAAAGCTAAACTTTCATGGATAAACAAGAAAACTGATTGTCTAATTTTAGCCAATGTCTTAATTTGTCTGACAGGGATGTGCTCGATTGATTAGAATTTAAAATGCGACATTTGATTATAGATAATTATGTGATTACCAACATTCACATAAGTTTAGCATGTGCGGCGGTATAGTGAGTACCTCTCACAGACAGAGTACATATGGGTATGTTGATTTGAACCTAATCTTGCTTATCTCAAAACACATGTAACACCCAGCATCCATGGACAATAGTACAACATTTTGTCCAGAATTAGCAGAAATTGAAACTTAATTGTTATGACCAGACTACAATTTACAGCAGTTCAACTTCTATTAATTAAACACATTATCGTATTGCCGTATATTATATTGTATAGTGTATATATATATCATATGCATCTAATATGTATGTGACATAAATATGGATTATTCAATACGCAGTCTGTAAATTGACTTGGATTATTTAAACCTGGATTATCCATGTTTCACCTGTTTTATTAAAAGGTGTATTACACAATTTACTACAGTACAGTGGTATTCCCATGTACAATGTCTCGTAACCGCAACAATCACTCGGCACATAAAACTATGGCAGGCGGCGAGGTTTCTTCAAGCTAGGGAATAAGGCAGCATGCAGTAGGGTACATACCACACAAGTAGTGTCAAACTCTTCTCCTGTGCCATCCACCATGCCAGTAGTGAAATGGATGACACCCCCACTATTGTAACAGTCGTCACAATTCGGCTGATCCGACAGCAGGTACTGGACGTCGACCACCTGACAATGCAACAGCAAACACCAGAACACAGAATTCCGTATAGGTTGCGGCCGTCTGCAAGAGAGAAATATGACACGTATTTCAATAGAAGTGAGCAGAATGACGGTGACGAAAATATCATAGTATCCATAAGCCAGCTGGAAACGTTGCTGACAACTACGTCTGGCCACAAATGTAAAGAGCCGAATGTGAGGATTAAGAACATACACAGAAATGGTATCTGCACTTCTGTAGCAGTAAACTGCCAGCACTGTCAATTTGACACTGGACTAGTGACAATGTGCAGAAGAGCATAGACACCAAATGCTCAAGAACATGCTAAGGCATGCTCAGGCACATTGAATGATGCTCTACTTTTACCGATACTCAAGACAAAGATGGGCATCATAGATGCCACAATGTGCCAGGCATGCCTCACCAGACGTCCACCGAGTAAAAGTTGCCTCCATAGGAAGTTAAATAAACTGATGGACACAGTTGAAACCATAAACAGTGAACAATTACTAAAAAACAATCGTATGTGAAACAAATAAGCAGCATAGCAGATGGTACAGCAGGTGTCGACATTGAGTTTGATGCTTCATACCCGAGTATGCCAAAATGTGGCTATGAAGGTGCAACACAAAGTTTTGCACATGCCATGCATAGAACAGACGACAACACAGCCTATTCATCGGTGTTGAAACATGAAACAAACAATGTCGACAAAAGGACTGTATGCACACAGATTGCAAGAAGAACTTCTGCACGGAAGAGTATATTGCCTTTAGTAAATCTTTAATGTTGAAACGAAACTTGCAGAAATTAGAATCACAAAACATACTCAATGTCAAGTCAGTAACCACATATGCAAGTGCCAGCACTGCAAAAACAGCGGAGATGCACAACAGATCTACAGTACGTAACATACAGCACAATATTTGTTTTGTGCGCAGAATGCGAAATTTGTTTGAAAAACGGAAAAGCATTAAATTGACGAGTGTACGCCGAGACTACAATAAGAGCATTTTCATGCAAACACGTGCTGCGAGCATTTGCGCACGGGCACGAATGGAGGCCACGCTGCAGAAAAAGCGATGTAATTATAACGACATGTTTGTTAGGATAACTGATAATGGCATACAAAACATACTGCAATGCTTCCAAGGTGACCATAGAAACTGTAGACGATTTTCGGCACACTTCCAGTCACACAGTACACCACATCTCCCGTATGGCCAACATCCGGCTCTGAACAGAGAAGATGTAGCAAAGCTACATTGTACGCTTCTGCCATACCTGAGCACAGAATGTTTAAAGCAAATGACAAGGCTGTCAACAACAAATACAACAGGGAGCAGGCACAACCGTGTGTTCTCATATGCCGAAGCACACTAACTGGAGTAGGAACTGGCAGGCCTTTTGTCATTCTGCAGTGCATTCAGCATCGTTTGGCACTGGGCACTCAATTCTCAAAATAGCAAAAACAATGGGTGATAGAGAACACTTGCGGGATCCATTCTGTCGAAATATGATGAAACAAGACGAGCAAAACCAATATTTTAGACAGAGGCGATTGACCCTTCAGTGCAGAGCAGCCCGTTACCATTTGCGGAAGTGCAGGTTAAACAGCACAGCCACATGTGGATCACTGTATGCATCCAGCGATTCATTGCTGCCCAGTGAACATGCATACGGATTGCATTCATTTAGCTGAGCTGTTTGTTTGCGATTTGTGTGCATATGTTGTGAGAACTGTAGCCCAAGCTCATTGTACCTATGCAATAAACTATGCTTAAACTAAATATCTACATGTTTATGTATGTATTTGATCATTCTCCAGAAATAAGTTAAAGGTGCATATTTCAGGGCTGCACACATTGCCCAGTGGCGCCCGGTTCATGTAACTAGATGGCCACGGCATGCATGCCGTGCCCAACATGCACAGGACCTTTGGTAGTAAACATTAATTGTCAACATATCTGGCTTTTCCCAGACACACGCAAAACGGGCGCGACACACAAATTTGCTTTAATGAAAATATGGATTTGATCAATGTTCGATGAAGAATAGCTTCCACTACAGCAGTATCACCATACAAGCAAAACAAATATATTACTATCATTCAGTGCCACGATGAGACGAGTAGAAGAGTTTGTTACCTTGCCGGGTCAGCTGTATTAGACAGGTAATATAATTTTAAAACAGCCCTAGACATGACATCAGGGGTAAGGCCATGTTAATGCTTGTCATCCATGCTAATGTTTATCTATGACATTTGCATGTTATAATAAGCCCAGGATGGCACTTGGTATTATGATGTGTTACAATATAGTAACCCAATGTGTAAATGATGGTGATCGGCAGTTTCCACTGTATATGAACCAACATATAAACTGTTGTAGATATATTAATTACTGAGATAAATGGGTCATTTTGGTATCAAATCTTCAGGAATAATATGCCCTATACGTGTGTGTGCACATTAGAGAAATAGTTCAGCCGTATATGGGATAGATTTGTAAAAGAGGGGGAAATGTATGCATTAGTTAATTCAAGTTAAAGATGAACTGGCTATACAAATGTAAAAATATATATATCTAGCGATATTATATTGGATATAAATATATACAAATCAGTTCATACTATTTGCACACATAGTACACTGTATGTTTTACCCTATGACATATCAGAGTTCGTATTCAAACTGAAAATGCAACATTACCCCACCCATTTGTATTGAAACACATTAGGACTACGTGCTTACCTTTAGTTATGTCAAATTCATTGAATACATTGTCTTCTTGTTACTTGTTGTCTAAATAGATTCTAAATACACGGTTTATTCAATATTTGTGTAAAATGTGTGCTTAATACGTTATTTAAATAAATATCAAATGTTGCATGTCATAAATCTGGTACAAATATGTCTACATAGGGCTCCATCCTATATGTACAGTAGAAGTGTAGTTTTGTTAATAGTATTGTAAAAGTTGCTTTCATAATTTATTATGTGTCAAGTCTTTTAATGTATGTAAGCCAATTGCAAAAAGTGCGAGAAGCACAGACATTGTTGAAAATGGACAACTTGATTTGGGTATATTGCGCATATTGACGCTGTATTATTATCAGTGAAGTTTCAGCCACCCAGCAAACACATGTGTGCCTTCTGATAAGTGTATATCCCGCTCACAGTTCATGCAACAACCCATTACAAATAGTGTGACATAACACCAGGATGCACATTGTGTGGTACATGTGTAATTATAAAAATAATTCAACCCGATTAAATATGTGCGAGAAATCAGTTTAATTCGGTGTGTTTGTTATCGCATTGTCATTCTTATGTACAGAGATAGAATATAGATATTGTTTGCAGACAGACTATGTACCACAATTCTAACATTTCAAGGAATTAGGATGTGTTCAACATACTTGATAATGTGATTCATCATCATCATACCAGGCAGTATTCACTGTTGTGTATGCTTCCTGGCAGATACCATTTGTACATAGCAAATACACTTTATTTGCTTGCATTTATAACCGCCTTTTGTTAGTACGCAGTTTTTGTCTCATCCACGTTAGTGGAAAGTCAGACATGACGGCCAGAATGCCGGGTTAGGCGGCGGCGTCGTAGTAACATATCAACTGATCCGTTAGTTGGATCACAGTGATGGCGATCCACCCAGTGTCATTCGGTGACATTTACCTTGGTGACCTTCACCTTCGAGCGTGAGATACATCTCTATGTTAAACGGATGTCCACTATTGGATGGGGCTTCAGTTTCTCGGGTAGTGAGCTGGCCTGATGAGCTAGGTCGGGCAATTATATATAGAAGGAAGTTTATCGCGATAATAGTGATTGTCCGTTTTAGAGAATCATTAACGTAAAATGTAAGCACACCATATCCAAGCACATTTTTTTGAATGTTTTTCTTTATGCATGTTGCATTTGTTTTAACTGGCTGAATGTGTCTTGTGATACGTGTGATGTTTGTTCCGACAGCTGGGTCAATATTTTTATCGTTGATAACTTAGAGCCAAATCATGTGGTAATAGGAATATGTTTCTGTGATGAAATAGTCATTAGATAACCATATGAATGTACGTTAGGGACACGACAGTGTGCTGTGCATATATATATGTATTACATTGTTTCAGGGACTCAGAGAATGGTGTTATCACTCTGGACAAGATAATACATTGCTGTCATATGACAGTATATCAGTGACAGAGCTATATGTCTGTCCAGCCTGAAAATGTGATTCATACTTTCCAAGGACCAGGGAATATAATTAGTGGCAACATAAATGTATTTCAGGAATGTGTCATGCTGTATAGTCATATGCATGTATTTTATAGGGTAATAGGGTAATAAGCATACATGTTGCCATATAGTGATGTTTCATGAATAACGCATTAGGCCAGCATAGCAACTTATCATGTACAATAATACACTGTGCTGACATATTATGGCGTTTCCTGAACTCGCATCAGAGTTATGCGTCCATATGACCGTGCTGTCTAGAGGTCTCAGTGCATCGTTATACCATGTGCATGTGTTCCATGTACAGAACATATATGTGGTCATGTGGAGTGTCGCTGGAACATAATAGTTTGCTGTTGAGTCCCATATATGCATTTCAGAGACAAATAGGCATGACAGTCGGTGATATATATATTTGTTCTAGTGACAAAATACCGTTCTGTGTAGTCATATAAATTCATGCAAATCAACTTACTGGATAAACCTATTGATGTGTTTTTATGGGATTTTTGGATATATTCAATGACCATATGAAGTCCATCCGGGACAAAGTAATGTATTGTGCCATCATATTAATGCGTTTCATGAACTCAAAATAAGCTATGCGACCAAGATGCGAATGTCTCTTGGACAATGGAATGCATTGTGATGCTATATGAAAATGCTCCAGGTACAATGAAACATGCCTACTGGTAGATGCTTTTTTTGGGGGAAGCCGAATTACCAGTAATTCTTCGCCTGAACGTCCGTGTGTGTTTCATGGACCAATGAGCATATTATGTGGCACTATTATTATACGACAGCATCTATGGGACCAAATACAAGATGTTGAGCGGTCATATGAATGCGAGTCATGGACACGTGATCGTCCTATGCATGCGGTTATATGAATATGCTTCTGTGATAACCTAGCTAACATATCAATATGTCATATTAAGTCGGGGAACAAGAGAGCTGTAATGCGTTGTATTGCCATATTCCTCAAGGATAAAGGGTAAACGTGACATATAAACGTAAATTTGTCAGTAAGTGATGGAGTACACCCATATTGTCCCGAAGCCGAATTCCGTCCGTGGCCGTGATATATGCTTACTAATGAATGTGTTACAGGACAATGTAACATCATAACTGGAATAAGTATGTAAACACATTTACAGATAAAAACAGAAATTTACGCCGCATTACTTTGTGTTAATAACGAACGGTTGACCATATATGAATGTTCCTATGTCAGGACAGGTGGAATGACGGACAATCTAATGTCAGTAGTATCTATAATGTCACAATTACTTTACCACCACAGCTAGATGTGGGTGTACAATCAGTAAGAATGTTATAGAACTCCGTCAGTGGCGCCATGTAATCAGATTGAGATGAATGACATTTCGCAATTGAAATAAAGTGGGTGGTCTGATTTGATTTGTTTTCATTGGATTGGCGTATATTTTAACTATTATTCATACATGTTTTATTCATATTAATTGGAAATGATCTGCAGTACGTTCTGGCGAAATATATTTAGTATATTACATCCATAATATGTACTTTATATACCATTATAAGGCGTTATTCACGAAATCTAAAGAAAATATTCATAATTTTCTGAAATGTTTGTTAATACCTATCACATATACATGTAGCTTGCGCACTGATGTTGTGTGTATTATATTTATAACTATTTGCGAGGATATTTCATACACTTTCATACCGAAATAAGCCAAATCGTCTTTTTAATATTCGCAACAATTCAAAATTTCGAGTGTCATTCGGGCTTGTTGTGATATGTTGAGGTCACATGTTGAGGTCACATATAAAGATTAGCCTGGATGAAAACCATTAGCACGATCTTAACCCTGGTGTCATGGTTCAGCTTTATTGTATCCTGTCTATATCTATAGTTTTCACTTTTGAAAATGACGAACAACAAACTTTTGATTATTTACGAAATACTCGCTTCAGTTGGTTCAAATGTACCTGAATTTGAAGTATTATTTGTTTGTTTTCTAAACCCTGTACGATAGACCCATTCAAAGGCGTCAACTGACTTGCACACAGTTGTGTCGATAAAATGGTACAAAGTTTATGGCATACAATGTAGGTTTGTTTCATTGAGATTGTGTGTACTACATCATCATCAGTACATGTATACACGGAGTTGATGTGGAAATCCTTTCACAGCTATACATCTCGACTACAGCTGTATATTTTCCGATTCATTATTTTATCTTATCATCCACTTATCCGCCAAGTTATTGAGCTGCATCATATTTTACTTTCGTCGGACAAGGACATTAGTATTTGTTAGCCCGTGTCATGGTATCACGGGCAATGACAGGGCAGATAATGCGGCCAAAGCCGCCGTAGAGCTACCAACTTCAAATTTTCCTGTTAGCCATCATGATTTTTACTAATTCATTAACTCATTTATATCTGATAAAATGCAGACCCGGTGGGATCTGCTCAACGATAATAAAGTTCATGCTGTGAAACCGACTTCGGGTGAATGGACTCCTGGCTACAGGCCTGTACGACGGGATAACGTTGTTCAAGTCGGTTATGCATTGGACATACACGACTAACGCATTGACATATACTCAAAGGTGAACCACGTCCATGGTGCATCCCATGAGTTATTCCAGTTGAAGAGCATTTAATGTTTGCTTAGCTGTCTCCATGAAACCATATTGTATCGGAAAATCTAATTTTATCATTGTATACATTTCTGTTGTGTTAATACTATTTTATTTCATTGCCTACCACATCTAGCATACTATTTTACTATTATTTTCTTCTTCAACTAGATTGCTTGCTATTTTGTGTTGGTGGCCGTTACGCACCATTTCATTCCATATGCATGTAGGTAAATTACAGACAGACAGCCGGACGACATTTTCATCACTATATCCCATTTTCGCTAAGCGATGAGAAACAAATTAAAGTAAACTGCATTTCCAATGACCTTGGTTATGATATAAACAAGCATGTGAAGTTTATAGCCAATTAGCATTCATGCAGTTACATAGATGTAAGGTACTTTAATGCAAATGCTATGGACTGAGAACTTGCCAATATTGTCATAAATATTGTACGGGTATCGACTGTTGCTCACAGTGCCACATACACGGAAGCGTTGTTGCGCCTGCCGAGGCAATTGACCGTAACATGATCATGGGCAGGAAAATTCAAGCACAACCGTGCAAGGAAACAGAAATTATAAGACAGTCACCCGTGCGGTAAGGTTTCAAAAGTACCAAGTATGTTACATTGACTCCGTGCTTTGCAGGGACGGGATGATCATGGCAGGGCGGTAGAGGACCATTAGAGTAATGCGTGTGTGAAATATCAAGCAGATCCAATAAAGGGAACATCAATTATAAGACACTTACCCGAGTGTTAAGGATTCAGGACTTACGGGACCGGAAGGACGTACGGACGCCGGTAACTATATATGCCCTCTCACCATACGATGGCGGGGGCATACAAAGATCAAGGTCATGTGAATGGCAGCATAAGTAAGTTTGTTCCAAATACTCTCATGTATCAAGTGTCCAAGTATTGAAGCAACCTAAATCAGGCGCGACACAAATTGTACAATGTTTTTGATGTAAAAATAAACGGCTCAGTTTTTCCATAATCATGTGAACGTCAATGTGATGGCGACACGAGTTTGTTCCACATGCTCAGATGCATCAAGTGTCAATACATCAAGCTATATGAGGATGAAGCTCATGTTAATGCATGTGTGTGTTCCAGATGTTCACATGTATGAAGTGTCAAAATATTGACGCAATCCATGAAATAATATTGAAGCTACATGTATATGATGATGAAGAAACTTGTACCAACATTTTGGCGTAAAATGGCGTGAAAATGTTTCCGCAACATTGTGAAGATCAAAAGGTAAGGTCATGTTAATGGCGGCATGTGTGTTCCAAATGCGTATATGTATTAGTTTTCCAAATATTGAAGCAATCTATGAAGTAATATTAAAG